>OY813000.1:76880118-76982618 GCA_963681545.1 Germaria angustata | reverse complement strand
CCCCTATCGTGAATATTTTTCGGTTGAAATATTTCCCTTTTCTCTAAAGTTGCAATCGTGAGTTATTTTCACGTGAAAAAACTCATGTTCGAAAAAAATATGGCATTGCCGATTTTTATTCGCATGGGTTTTCCCCCAAATTTTATGTGGCTTTCACAAACATTTTGATTGGGAGTAAAAAAGGAAGCATAATAATAATAGTTGTTGTCCACGCCGGACAAAGTTTGTTTTCCAAAATCACTACAACTTCTGCTAACAAATCACTAAAAGCTAAAAGTAAATTGCGCTACACCGACGTCCATTTGCCGCCCAACACCTTTTTGATAACTTTCTTCTGCAAAAAAAACCTAGACATGCTGCAAGCTTCACAACCGACGGAATCGCTGACTACTTTCTATCTGGTAAGCAGTTCTAGATCAATATATCTAAAAGGTATTTAACAGCTGCTATGTTAACTCTGAGATGTTATTGGAATCTACAAAGAATCTATTTATATATGTACATATTGCGAAGAATTATTCATGTTTTCACTTTCATTACTTCCGATAAACACAGAAGATTTGATGCATCTCTTAAATTTCGTGTTTTTATTTTCTCCAATAAGTTTTTTTCTTCTAATAACATAAATCGGAGCGAAATACTATGTATTTTACTGAATAATAACAATTTATTAAGAAAATTATGTCAATTCACAATAGAAAGTTTGACATGCCACAGATTTTTATTTTATTCCCAAAAAAAATTGGAGATGCCAAGTTATTATTTATGGGAATAAAAAAATTATTCCCTAGAATTTATTCTCTTGAGATTCGTGATAAGGGAGATTTTCTATTACTACGTTTATACGCACGTCTTATTTGCAAATAAAAAAGAAGAATGTTGCCGTATAACTTTTTTATTGTAACTTATTAACTCACTTAAACAAGTCGTGAATAACGACACTATTTGCAAATAAAAAGGAAGACGTTGCCACTTCATGAACGTTTTTTGTGTTTTACTTACCAAACAATCATATTTTCGTCACATGGCATCACTAATAATAACATAAGTTCTGTATGCAATTTCCCGTATAAACAGTGAATTAGTTATTTGCAAATAGTTCTATTTGTAAATAAGACGTGCGTATAAACGTGGTATATGATGCACTGGCAAACCATTACGTGTACATACCCGTGAAAATTTTCCTTATATTCCATTCATTGTGTCACTTCTCCTGAAAAAGGGATGAAAACAACGTTAACAGCTTCCTTCAACGACCTTTTCATTTTTGCTCAAAAATTTTCTTTAGAGCTATTCTAGTATCTGCACCTACATACATATATGAATTCATCTCAAGTGCAAGAAAGTGTACACCGCATCATGACTATTCTAGTTTATGGAAGTAGCTACAATTTAACAAAGAGTGCGCAATTTGAAAGAAAATTTAAAAATTAGAAAAAAATATATAAAAATGGTAAAGTAACACTGATGATATTGATGATATAAATAACATAAACACAAGGCTGAATGAACAAAGGCTGATGAACAAAGCGAAACTAAAAGAGAATAAAACAAAACAAATTTTTATATAAATAAGAAAAATAGAATGTCTTGGTTTCATAATTGATAAAAACCAAAAATGGAATATAATTCTTATGTTTGTGCCGGTGGTTCAAAGCCTATTATGAAGCTACACGGCTCATCGGTAACAGTAGTGTTGTCTCATTGAAGTATCAACGTAACTTGGGCTCTGCGCAAAAAGTGATGCTAGAAGCAATAATAGTGATTACTATACCAATGCTACAAGATCCCAAAGTGAACGCTATGTTGCGCAAAGCGAGTTTTAATTTGTAATAATTTTCAATATTTTATGAATGTTTCTAATTTGTTTCTCAGCTTGAGGAACCCCGCTGAACTGGATTTGTTGCCAAATCACTTTATATTAAAAATTTTTCATACTTAAAGAAGTAACTAATTGAAAAGATTTCGAGTTCTAATTCGCCTAGAAGATAGTTTTTATCTTACTTCTTCGTGAGATACCGGCCGATATGTTGCAAAGAGTATGTCAAAACTGGACCCAACGTATGAACCATTTGAGTCGGGGTCGTTGTCAAAATTTACATAAAATCATCTCAAAGATTTTATAAATTTTTTAAATTTTGTTTTTTATCAAATCCAGGAGCTCTTAAAAAATCTCCTATATCTTATTTTTCATAAACAGTAAAAGATTTTTTTGTTCGTTGTTCTGTAAAAGTTATGATTAGTTAAAATATTATATAAAAACTTAGACTTTTGTTATTTATAATGTTTATAGAAGACCAAATGATGAAAATATAGGTGGTTATCGAGTAAAAAAATATCTTTTTTAACTAATATATTGAAATATTGCAAACAACTAAAATAAAAAGAGTTTGTAATTAATTATAAACGTACAAAATCAATGTTATAAAGCAATAAAGGCAATAATAATTCATTTAATATTGTTAGCGAGAAGAAATCATTATATAATGCGAAAGACGAATTTTCTTGGAAAAACATATTTAAGAACTAGAGTGTAAAAATGAAATCGAGAGACAATTAATCAATTGTTTGATCATTATTATATATTAATTATTTTAATTAAATTTAATAAATATTACAGTTCTGCCTTAAACAACGTGGCAACTTGGAAAATTCTCTTATTCCTTTAGTGAATGCATAAAAACCTCGAAATAAATGTACAAACAGACCAACACAAGAGTAAAATTTTGAATGGAAATACAAAGGTTACATTTATATGGCTGAAGTAAAAAAAAATGAATTATGAGGGATAGATAAAGTTGCCATTATATTGTTAATGTCCTAATATTTGAGGATAAATCTGAATGTCCGATGTAAGAGCTTGCCAAAATCAAACAGTTCAAATTCTCTTATCAAACGTCAAACAATACCATCTTGTAAAAATCGGTCGATCAAGGGAATTGTAAATCAAACTACAACAATCAGCAAACAATGTTGGCTTCCATGCTAAAACTTAAATATTATCTAAGAAATTGAAGCTCCTGAGATCTTCCGTAAATAATACAATATTGAAGTATAATTTGTACTGAAAACAACACCTGTCAAACACATTAACATAACTTTTTAACATAACATATTGCAATTGAAAACTGCGATTCTCAAAAAATACATTTTGAACATTTAGAGCGTCATTAAGAAAAACTTCCAGCAAATTAGAAAAATCTTCCTTTTATTTGTATTGTATAATATTGAGTCAAAATTATTTTATAAAGGAAAACAAAGAACAAGAAAAGATTAAAACACAGTAACACGTGCCTATATATCGCAATTACGCTGAGAGGCGTTATGACAAATTCGATTGCATCTGCAAAATGTCCGTCTATTCTAACGTCCGGCAAATATGGTATGTCTCAACGTCGCAGCATTATCGACGATTCCAAAGAGTACATTTTTGTTAAACTTACTGATTCGGCACTTCGTGCAATTGAGGAGTATCAACGAAATGCTCAATCAAAACGCTTGCAAAAAGGACAATGCGCCAAGATACAATTTATTGGAAACGCTGGCGTTATACAATTTCCTCCCAACGCTGATGTTTCCTCAACACACGGCGGGCCATCCGATGGGCGAAAATTTGGCTTCGCCATCGACGACATTGAGGGCTCTTTGGAGTGCATACAACAGTCGGGAACCGATCTCGATGTATTGGGATCTCTTAGTTATCGCATGCGTATTCATGCCAATGATGATGTTTATGATACGACAAGAACAAAAATGGCCATTGCCGAGGAAACGGAGAAGAGCAAATGTATACGTGAAATTAAACCGAATCAAACAGATATTGGACGAAAGGTGAAAAGGCCGGTCTCTGTTGCTTCCATACAGGCTCACACTAGTGGTACAGCGACGTCATCGTTATTAAATGGTTTAACTAATGGCAATTTAATAAGTATGGGTAGCAGCAACAGCGTTAGCATCAATGGCAGCAGTAGTTATTTAAGTAATAGCAACAATAACCACATCAGCAGCAGTAGTAGTAATTGTAGTAGTCGTAATAAATTATCAGCAACATCGCTCAATCAGCAATCATCCCCATCGGTTGGTGCTAGCGGAGGAAGTAGTGGTAATGCAGGTGGTATAAGCGGGTCACGTTTATTGCCAAATACTTCCACCATGCGGTCTTCTCCCAATCCATCTTTAAAAGGTAGCAGTGGTAACGCAAGTGGCGGCAGTAATAGTTATGGCAGTCCGTCAAATTTCACTTCCAACCTATCATTATGTCCAAATATTTTAAATGGTAGCGATAGTTATTCTCTACCTGGATCTGGCAGCAATCAAACTTCGGGGTCTCTGAACTCGCAGCAAAAGAAATCGTATAAGGGTGCCAACGCCAACTGTAGAGGTAATGTAACTGCAGGTAGCAAGAATTCCGTCGGGAGTAATAGCAAAGTGAATGGCATTTCGAATGTAAAAACTGTTGATGTCTCACGGAGAAAGATTCGTGAGAGACTGATACACTTGTTGGCGCTGAAACCCTTCAAAAAACCCGAATTATATTCCAGATTGCAGAACGAGGGCTTAGCTCAACGTGAACGTCAACTAATCAGTACAATACTCAAAGATATATCGACATTGTCACGTGACAATACCTATAATTTGAGACGAAGCATGTGGAATGATGTTGACGAAAATTGGCCATTTTTTTCAGAGCAAGAAATACAACAATTAAAAAGACGTAAGCCTCAGAATCTAACTCCGCCTACAAGCTCTGATGCAGGTAGTTCATTATCAGGCCAAAGCCCAACATCCTCTACGCATACAGGGAGTCCGCCACCTTTAGTGGCATCATCCAACTTGAATGGTATAGGTAATGGCGGTGGCAAAAAACGAACTAGTCTAGAACCAGATTTTTATGACGGGGTCTTAACATCAGGCATGCAGCCGAAAAAACAACGTATAAGCCATTACAAAAAAGATGGAAGTAGTAGTAGCTTAATAAATACCGGAAATGGCGCTGGTGCAAGAATAAGTTTGGGAGTGGGAAATAATAGTACTAGTTCTTCGTATAATCAATCTAACAGATCCTTTGCGGCTTATTCTCCGCAGAATTATAACACGGGGAACAATAATAACGACGAAAATTTCGGCAATTCTGATTTAACATTTAATGTGCTCAATAACATGGACGATTTTATACAACACACGACTGTGATTGGTGGTGATTCGACTTATGCCAGCCGTAGTAAAACTACATCTGGTAGCAGCAAAATTTCAGCATCATTCGTTTCTGCAATCAATAGTAATAATAATACCAACAGCAATAATATCAATACAACGTCCCAAACGACTATGAAAGAGAAACGTAACTCTGGCGGCATTAGTAGTTCCAGTGGTTACGGTAGCAATCGTGAATCTACAGCGCCAGCCATCCATACTAAAAACTCCCCAACACCATATGCTAATAATTTTGTGCCCGAAAATAAAATTTCTTCAATCTCAAACAGTACCAGGGGGAACAAACAACAGCAAGGTCAGAGACAACAGCAGTCTTCTAACTATAACAACATAAATAATCATCTTAATAAATCAATAAACAACAATAGCAGCAGTAATAACAACGTTATACCTAACGTACATGATGACTATTCATCATCTTTAGCGCCATTAACGTTCCAAACAGCGAGAATTAATCAGAATTCAATTTCATCTAGCCGTTCGCGGCATCATTCTTATTCCGCTGCAACAGTAAACAATCGAAGTGGTAGTGACTCGGCGTCAAATAAACATTCAAGATCATCATCACCTATTCAAAAGAATTTCAGCAAACATCATAACAATAGTAGCAATAAGGCTAATATGCCACAGCAGGGAAATCAGCAGACAATGCTCAGTGATGCTCGAACACCACCTCAATGTGCCTCGCATTCATCGCAACAAAACCAACAACAAGAACACTCATCGCCTACACAGCAAATTGCCGCCGCCGCCTCGACATTTTCTTTAACGAACCACTCCACATTATCGGGAGACGCACCTCGCTATGATTTTAGCGGTTATACGCCCATAACAAGTATTGAACAGAGGCGAAAATACAAGACTGAATTTGAGAGTGATTATGATGAGTATCGTAAACTTTTGGCACAAATTGAAAGTGTTGGTCATCGGTTTCGAGAATTGGCCGATCGCTTAAGTCGTGTACAACAAGGTTGTATCGATTACTATAATATTAAAGATGAAATTGTTTCTGAATATAATCGTATACGCAAAGAAGAGGCCATAAATCGTGATAAACAGAGATTCGACTACCTACACGAAAAACTGGCACATATTAAGCAGTTAGTTATGGATTATGATAAGAAATTAACCAGTGGCTTGGCAGCGCCAACAATAGCCACAAACCAACAACATCAAAAACAAGAGTCTCCAAACCAACAACAGCACACTAGTGTTACAAATAACTCTGCTCATTTATCACCTATGCTCCAAAGCAGTGGTGAAAGCAATCATTCGCCTCCATTGATGATTATGAATTCTAATAATATAGTGACTTCTTCATCTTCACATTTAAAAAAAAATTCCAAACATCAGAAAAATCATCAACAAAATGAACATTGTAGTCAGCATCATGAGCCTGAAACGATACAAATGGTTCACAATGGTAATGAAGAAGAAACATCGATACAATATCATCAGCTTCGATACGATGCTGGTGATAACTATATTGATAGTCAACAAAAGGTTACATCTGAAAATTCAACACATACTGATAAGCAAGAAGAACAGCAACTTAAACATTATCAACTACCATCTCAAGAACCGCAAAATCATGGTAATTTTTCGGACTCTGACAGTGATTCCACATCGACATCTTCATCTAACGACGATGATAACTCAGATGATGACAACTCTGATGCCTCCGACGATGAAAACTCTGATAACTGACAATGATGAAAAATGATCAAGACCATAGCAATGTACCCATGTTTTACTGATACAATGACCAACGCAAGCAAAATTCTCATTATTATTATTGTTTTCAACACTATATACTACTATTTCTTTGGTTTATATGTGTAAAATATTTTAATTTTAAAGTAATAAAACTGCAACTCAACAAAAAATCAAAATGTAAAAACTAATTCAAAAATGAGCAATTTATCTACTACAAAAAAATAAAATTATGTAAATACAAAAATTCAATTGATTTTTTTTTATTGTAACCTGATTTTCTATATTAAATACTGTAATAAAATATATCCAAAATAAATACTAAAGTTAAATTTGAAATATATAGCCGATATTTTTACGCTTTTGCCTAACTAGGACATTGAAGAAGCTATCGTAATTTCGCATTAATACACTAGGTACATACATGAATATAACATACGTTTCAAATTTAACTGAATATGTGCTGTATTTCCATTTTACTAGATATTATTTCTTCGAACTTTGTTAAATTAACATATTAGTTAAGTTTAAAACCAAACTATGTAGACACATTGAACATTTGTCGCAAAATTTTGATGATATAGGCATATTCTCTCAACAATGATACCATAGTTTCATTAAATTTTATATAGGCGGCTTTCACGTTTTGTTGTAAACTAGCTTTGTAGAGCTAGCAGGTCTTGTTAATATAGTACATATACCACTGTTGACAAGACCACAACAACAAAATGCATTAAGGTTTAAGTTGTTAAAGTACTATACCAAAAACTATTGTCAACTAGCTACATATGTACATTTATTTACAAGTGCGCAAACAGCTTTTCGTTTTGCATCAGAGGAAGGAAGCAAAATTTTGAATTGAAAAAGTTGGAAATAGAAAAGAAAGAACGTCCGCGAGAATTGGAACTGAAATAAGTATAAATATCAGGAAAATCATGGGTAATTAACCATATTTTTGTTTGGTTGTTGCCTTCTTGTTCTGTTTGTTTTTTATTCCCAATTTTATATTGTTTTTAATTATATACATATATTTTTGTTACAAAGACTGAAATGTTTATTGAATGTTATTTGAAATAAATAAATTAAATTAATTAAACATTATTTCAGCAATACAAATTAGAAAAAAAATCTTTTTGCTGTTTTTAGAATAAAAATTGGCGGAAAAAAAACAAAACGACTTGTTTACAATACCCACAGACAAAACCGCTCACACTTTGTAGTTAAAAATCCCACTATATCTAAAAGGATTTTAAATGTAGTACCAAGCGTTAAAACCGCTTTTTCATGAATTTTTCCGCAAGCAAAAAATTTAAATTTGCGTTTCAGTGACTACCGTTGATTTAATTATTGGCTTTGTTTATTTAACAGCTTTTTTGCCTCAAGTTGAAGACCTGTACTGTTTGAACATTTGGTTGAAAATATAAAAACAGTGCAAAAATCCATAGATAACCGTACTAACGGTTTTGTAGGATAAAGTTTTTATTTTCATTATTAGCTTTTTTTATTGAAGCATATATCGCTCGCTTTAATAAAGTCATAACTCGAAAACTATATATACAGAAAGTGAGCTCAAAGAAAATAAATACAATTTTACTCTCCTATCGCAACGTGAGTATACGAGATTTTTTAATGAAGTTTCCACTAATTTTTTTTTGTGTTATGACGGTCACTTTCATAAAAAGTGATTTGCAGAACATGCCTTGTATATATATATTTTTTTTATGAATTATATGTATGTATGAACTGTTGTGATTTGAAACCGGTCAGTTATATGGCTGGCGATCTGAAATCACTTTCTTAATTTTGGACAGCTTTTTATATTTAATATAATAAAAACTCATTAATTGAACACATTTATTTGTTTTTGATTTATTTTAAGAGTAAAACTGATGATTTTGTACCAAAAAATTGGCTAAAATATAAAAAAATTGCAAACACTTTCTATTGTAACAAATGTTGTAATTTGCTTTTGTGATTTGACATTTTCTTTTTGTGATTTGCATTTACTTTTTGGTCGTCAGGTGTTTTTGTTCTTCGAAAATACACCGATGCTTGCCAGAGTAGATAAATATTTCCTTCGACGAGAAATATATTTAATTTTTTTAACTAAACAAGCTATTTTCAAGCTATATATTCAAAATATTTATTAACTATCAATTGTTTGCGTAATTTTAAAAATAATTACGCATAAAGTAGTAGCAAATGGCAACACTAATTATATATTAACAACAGTGGCAACCACAGATTACTAACTATATCTGTGGTGGCAACTTCGGTGTGTATTCTTGAAACTACTTTCATTTGTTAAATTAATAAATTTCTTTTCAAATATATTACTGACCACAGAATAATATAGTTTATGTTACTGACAACAATAAAGCCCCAGTCATATCAACTGTGTTCAATTTTTATTTTAAAAAATAATTTTAGTTTACGTTCACTTATTATTTTGACTAAACCTTTATTAATTTTCAATACATAAAAAATTGTCATCAAATCAAAGCAAAACATCAGCCGTTTTCTTGTGTTTTCGAAAAGGTAAAATCACACCGAAAAGTTAAATTTCTTGTGATTTTCAGAACACCACAAAATCACATTTGTGATTTTAAAATCACAAGTGATTTTGAAATATTGTGATTTGCAGAACATGCCTGTATATATAGGAATTATTATGGGTTAGACCTGTGTGCACTAGGCCCCACTATTCCCGCCCGAACTCCTTGGTGCGTTTTTGAGCCGCCCGTGTACCACATTTGCCATCTATCTCTTAGCCATCCTGGGTTTGCGCACCATTCTTCCTTTCTAGGGAAGAGGACCCTGTTTTTCCTGTCGAAACAGTATACCGGGTCCATATGGTCGCACACCTGAGACATATCTACTATGTCCCCGATTCCCCTGAGGATAGACAAATGATCAGTAAGGTTGCCCGCCCCAAGGTTCTCTTTCCCATAGATAGAGATTGCTCTTATAGCTGCCTCCTCTTGTATAGAAAAATTGAGCGGTGCACGGTTCAGAAGAGCTTCCATACCCAACGTTGGGGTTTAGTTCATGGCCCCTGTGACGCATAAGTCATGGAAGTCTTTGTAACCTGCACAGTCTCGATGTAGCTGTCCGTTGCTCAGTCTTCCTCCACCATACCAGAGCCCCGTACAGTATGGCTGGTCTGACCATCTGGATATATATCCAGAAGGTCATTTTGGGGCTCAGACCACAGATGAGCTAGAAGTAACCCCTCCGAAATTAAAAAATCCAAAAAAGTAATTCGGTGTATCGAAACTGGTCAAACTAACTGCAACACTGCGAATTCTTGCTGAGAGTAGTTACCAAAGAAGAGCAGAAAATGACATAAATGTTAATCTTTCCCAGTCCTCTGCAAGCGATGCATTTCACGAATGTATTGAAGCGATGTATAGTATACTATGTCCTAGTTGGATTTCATTTGTAACGGATGAACATAAAAAAATGAAATCAAAAAACATTTCCTTCAAAAAAAAAAAAGATTTCCTGGTGTAATAGGCTGTATAGACGATACTCACGTTGCAATTATACTAACATCAGCTGATGAGCGTTTCAAATACTTAGCTAAAAGCTGAAGCAGAGTTTGTTTATAATTTACACTGATAATAAACCTGTAGACTTTTTATAAACGAACTCGTAACTCTTTAAACGTAAATAAATTCAATAATGCTATTTAACAATGTTCGATTTTATTGACCAAATGATTTATATAAGTTAATTTTTATTTTTAAGCTTATTGGTCTTTTCATTTTTAAATCCAATATTTTTTAAATAATAAAATATATCCCTGAAGAGGACATCCAAAGGGTGTACAAATATTGGGTTAAAAAGTAAAATGACCAATAAGCTTAAGAATAAAAATTAACTCATAATGCTATTTAACTTTGAAAGGTGTGTGATCACAAACTGCGAATACGATATATTCAATCCCATTCACCGGCATCTTACCACGATTCTCTGATCTGGAAATACCACTTCAGCACGTATTATTTTTTTCGTCGAAGTGCACACATATCTCCGAAGTATATATAATATAGATTTGGTGATTCCCATTCATTGTTATTGTAATTCGCAATACATGTATATTTACGACATCTGTATTAATAAGTAATATTTATATAAAAGTAAGTATGCATATAAATATGCATTTATTGGTATCTTCCTGTAATCTCTATTAACCGTGTTTTTCGATTATATGCGCCAAATCTAATAATCGTGATGTGCTTTTATAATACAGAAAATTGTTATTTATGTACTTAGTTCAACAAGAGCTACTTCATTAGGATCCTTGATAAATATTTCCGGAATAATTTTCAATGTTTGTAGAATGAATTTAACAATTAATAATAGTTGCAACTCTACTGAAAATGTTATCTTACCCTGCTAACACTTTAAATTAATATTCTCTTTGTACGATAGAATAGTAGTTACGTTGTATACGAATATAATGCGATTTTAAATAAACTTGTGGTATTTATTTAGAGAAATCTAAAAAAGAAACAAAATTTTTTGCGAAACATACTTGCCCTTAACGCGGAAAAAGCTTAAGTTACATAATTTGTGATTTTTAATTTTTTAATTTTTCGATAATTTACGATCTCTAAAACTAAATTCTAAAGTGTTATAATCATTTCATCACAAATTTGGGACATCAATTTTGGAGCAACCATACAACTTAGCGCGACGGAAGTTAATAAAAATACTTCTTTAAAGAATTTCATCGTGAGCTTTTTTTGGCGGTTGAGACACGATATGCTTACATACATATATGCTTTTTACTACGAAATAAAAAATAATATATTATTGTTCAATGTTAATGATCACTTGAAAAGTACATCGTTTATTTTAACAATTTGCTCAGACGGCTCATTTTTGAAATAGTTTATATATTTGAAAAAAAAAAAAAATAGAAAACAACTGACTAAAATCCTTAAATTAAGTACATAAAGAAGTAAAAAGCAAAACATTATGTTGAAATTACTTGTAATTATTTGCAAGCAAAAAAATCCTCAAATTTATAAAAAAATTAAAAAATTATGTACTATATAATAAATTTATATTTAGTTATTAAATATTGACATAAAAACTCCCAAAAACAAATCAAAAAAAAAAATGAAAGTGTAAAACGCGAAAGTTTATAATCACACATAATTCTTATTATTTTTTAATAATTGTGTAATAATTAGCCATGTAACCTTTATCATTTAATATTTTTAAGTAAAAAAAATGTTTTACTTCTCTGTTTTCAAATTAAAAAAATAAACATAAAAGCAATGTTATTGTTTTTCATTTTCAATAAAATTACTGTTCTTACTACAAATATTTCATATTTTATGTAACACTTGCTAACCACTAGCGTGTTGATGCCGCAAATGAATGATATACGCACAATTGATCTTCATATAAGTATATATGTGGGTTAAGTTGCCCTAACCTGCCTCCTTTTAAGTAAAATATATTGCTTGTTTCATACTCGGATCTTTTTGTGTTTAAAATTTCATTCAAATCGATTAGTTAGTTTGAAAAGAATAAATGTCCTTGTTAAAAAAGACAGCCTATTGTTTGCTTCTAAAGGAGAGGATCTTTTAACGTTTAAAATTTCATATACGAGTGTTGGTTAGTTACATAGCAGCATAATTTGCGTCTCTCTCCGACTCGGGCTCTACTTTTGAGAAAAGAACCTATTTTACTTTCAGATTAAAAAATATCTATGTTTTGCATTAAAATATATTTCTTAGTTTCAGAGTAGCATTGGCGACGCTTTCGATTACTAACATGTGGATTGTATAGGTGTGGTGCCACACAGACTTGAAATATTCAAGAAAAATATTCTATAACGTTCTCGTATATACAACAATAGCTACACAAAGTTTTATCTCGATCCGATAGGAGGTTTGACCGGGCATAGAATACGAATAAACCAACAAATATTAAAACTTCTTCCTGTTTGATGGATTTGAAATCTTTTTAATTTACTAGGTTCTTAATTGCAAGTCGTTGGATACTGTAAAGGGTGTAATTAAATATATGTAAATTTTATAAAAATTAAAAAGACCTTAAGCTTAAAAAATAAATTAAGTTTATTAATTAAAATAAAACGGTCAAAAAACTAGAACGTATATACATACATATGTGTAAATTTTTTAAATGTATTTGATTCAATTAAAATTAGTAAAATTGTAAGTCACTCATTTTTTTCACTCTGGATAATAGGTATTTGTAATATCGAAACCTATTAGCGATTATCGAATTTTGTTTTTTTAATAGGCTTGCAACTGGTTACAACGTCCAACAAATTGCTAGAGTTTGAATTTGTACCGTTACGAATAAAAAGCAGTGTATTTTATCGTTTCCCTTGTTTGCATTTTCACGTACAAACAATTTAATCACTAGCGACGCTTTGAGTATAGAACAGAGCTCGTCAAAAAAAAAAGATTTTAAGAAATGCATTGGTGCCGGGGGGAACATGGGATAATGCTTGTGCTGACTACTAGGAGAAGAAACGTGTTTCCATTTCTGACCATTGTTGGGAAAAAGCAAGTAAAGGCGAATTCACCCATTCGTTCTGATCGTTCTGAACGCTTTTTTATATGTAGTTTGACGTCTCTATGAAACACAGAGAGAAAGAGAGTAAAGATGAATTCACCCGTTCGTTCTGAACGTTCCGAACGATTTTTTTATATGTAGTTTGACGTCTCTATTTTTGAGAGAGTGAGAGAAAGAGAGTAAATTTAATGCGGAACAATTTTTGCTTGAATTGGTTTAATTTTAATTATCGTCCCGAACGAATTGAACTGTGCTGCCAGATACATACATTTTTTATGCAAAATTGAAATAAGCTGCCACATCATATTATATGTACATACATACATATATGTACATATGTATAATAATATACAAACAGTGTTGGGCAAAATACATGGGTTGCGGTATTTAAAATACAAAATACTTGCTGATCATTTTTAAAATACAAAATACTTTCAGGTTATGTATTTAAAATATAAAATACTTACAAATCTGTATATATTTAAAATACAAAATACGTATTTGTATTTTAAATACGTATTTCAAATACATGTATTTCAAATACTGCCCAGCCCTGTATGTCTTTATAATTTCAGTACTTCATTTTATAATTAAGTGAAACAAAATTTTAGAGTTGGGCTTCGAAGAAACTTGTAATTTGGTTAAGTAAATGATATGTTAAACTTAACACGGGGCATTAAAAATGGGTATGAAGCTTACATTTGCATGTAAATAGAAATATTTTTTGGTGCTGTTAAGGATAAAACAAAATTTCAGGTTAATTACAAATAATTAAAGGGGTCAATTACACCCAAATGGCGCAGAACAGTTATGAACGACTTCCACTCATTTATATTAGGCAATAACATGTTTTTGATTTAAAGCTGTTTCCAAAACAAACCGACTTTAGTGTATAACTGTCCCGATTAGTAAATCCGTGAATAAAGCATTAAAAGTCATAAATACAAATAAATTTATGAAATTTAGTGCCATCAAGGATTTTCTATTAAAAGTTTTTGTCAAATTTTTTCGGGATAATATCCCAAATAATTTTGGTAGATATTAAAAGGAACAGTTTATTTTTAGTTTTTGCCTTATAAACACAGTCTTTTTTACCCAAAACGTGGCTTATTACATAAAGGTAATTAAAATACAAAATACTTCCTGATCATGTATTTAAAACACAAAATACTTTCAGGATATGTATTTAAAATACAAAATACGTATTTGTATTTTAAAAACGTATTTCAAATACATGTATTTTAAATACTGCCCAGCCCTGTATACAGAGTATATTTGTAAATTTTTAATATTTATTTAACAAAATAGCTATTAGAACATGCACTCGACTTTTATTCATTTGTATATTTTTATATTATAAAAATTTTTTAATTTAGAACACAGCATATTGCAATCATCTGCCACCGTGCTGCCTGCTTGTAAAAGTAACACACATCATTTACAGAGTTGTTCCATATGGAGCTTTGTTTCTCCAGTACATTTGTTCGATGTGGGTGAATCTTTTGTGAGCAAACTCTCAGCAAAGCAAAACGAAACGAAAACAACATAACAGCTTTTTTGTACAGTTTCAGGGGTGGAAAATGAAAGAAAGTATGTAAAAAAAATTTTATTAAAAACATGGAATCTTTTCCAAAAGTCCAAGTGTCGCATATTCAAAGGTCATTCCCTAAATACAAGCAAAAAGTACTTGTCAGTAACAAGTCTAGTCAGAAAAAATTTTATATGTACATCGTATATTTATTTTATATTACGTTGGCTCGTGTTAAAGGAATAACGGGATACATTAAAACACATTCACCGTTAGATTTAGGTTCCGAAGAAACATTATTTTTTTAAGAAAGAGGACTAACACTCAGGCAGTGAGTGCCTACTAATAAGGTGTAACTTCTTTTGTGAAAGGGATAGTATATAGAGACGACATATGGAGAAATCAGAAGACAGAGAGTTCAAATTATTTTTTTTACAACTCTTCTATTCCTCCTTTTTTTTAATAAAGCAGAGTTGCAGCGTCTATGGCGTTAAGGGACGCATTGAGTTTCTTAAACTGTATGTGTAGCCATTTTTATATTGTTTTGCTTCGCCGACGATTCTGCTAACATTACCGACGTCGCAGGGCGCTTGATGTAGTGCATATAGCGTAGAGAATTGATACTCCATGCTAATGTGCCGAAACTATTCAGTGACCAGTGCCTTCCTCACTTAAACAGTCCAACAACACTTAAAGCAACGCCACGCTAATGTAAATCAGAAAAACTCATGATGTTGATGAATTGTCCTGAACAGGGATCGAACACAGGATCTCAGTCATATGTTGCTTTGTAGTCAACGCGTTAAGGTGGATTCACCCATTCTATTGTAGCTTTATGGAGGTTAATTTAATTTGGAAAAAATGAGAAACGTGATGAGTCTTCTAGTATATTCAATTCTTTATTATATAGTAGTAAAGCTTACAAACCTAACAACGCAGACAACATAAGGTTGCCAGATAGTTAATTATAAATACGTGTGAAAGTTACAATAGTTCTCCCACGCTTATAGGAGACGATGTACTACATAGTCCTCGAGATAAGCCGGTTCGCGACGTCTGCGAGTAGTCCTGCGTAAAGTTGTTTGTGGTGGTGATTGATCGACTTCTGTTGATAGTTCTTCTCTATTTTGATCTGAACAGTTCCCCCATTCTGTGGGATCTCAACCTCGGTTCAGTGTCTTTCTGAATATTCTCTGGTTGTATGGGTTCATCCAGTGAAGGACTTACTTGTTTTTGAATACTTGTTGCTCTCAATTGATTTATGTGGCGTTTGAACGTATACCCATTATCTAATTTGATGAGATAGTGTAGATAACCGTACTTATTCAAGATGGTTCCGAGCTGCCATATATTTTTGTTATTTGAATAATATCGAGCGTATACTCGATCGCCTGCACTTAATTGACGCACTTTACATTTATCCGTAGAACGGTGGCTAGAGAATTTAGGTGGTCTCAACGCGTCTAGCTGAATACGAATTTGCCTATTAAGGTATTGCTCGGACGGAGTCTTCCAATTCTTAAGTGGTGTTGCTCTATACCGGAATAGTATTTCCCTTACCTTTTCACGAACGTTGCGAGGGCCATCTGCCATTGCTTTGAGCCGGTGTTTTATAGTCTGCACATTTCGTTCGGCTAGGCCGTTTGTAGCTGGATGCCCTGCTGCTATAAATTTTTGGAATATGCCAGCTTTTGCGCAAAAAGATTTAAATTCATCACTGGTAAATATTGTCGCATTATCTGATACTATGGAATCAGGATGCCCATGTCTAGAGAATAGATGCAACAGCAGCTCTATTATAGAATCCGACGTTGGGGCAGAACATGTTATACCTATTTGAGCCCACTTTGATTTTGCGTCCATGACGATAAGGTAATAGTGGCTCTGAAAAACGCCCGCATAATCGATGTGAATACGTTGCCAATTACTTTCTGGTTCCTCCCAAGAATGGTGCGTGGCTTTCGGGGGACTTGACTTGATATTACCACATTGCAAACAGTTACGTACTAAACGTTCAATATCGTTGTCAATATGTTTCCAATACACGTACCTGCGAGCTAACTGCTTCATTTTTGTAATTCCCAAATGCGTTTGGTGAAGTTCATTTAATACTGCCGGTTGTAGGGTGTGGGGTATTACGACACGTTGACCTCTAAATATAATACCATTGTTTATGGTAAACATCGCATTGAAAGTTCTCTGTCTTCCCTCGTCTCTGCTTGAAGTGTTTTGAAATTTAATGTGGATGTTGTAATTTGTTGTATAGACCTCACAAAGTTGATTTACTTCTTCATTAATGGCTTTGTCTGTTGAATATGCTGAAGTAATTGGAGCTCGAGATAAACAGTCGGCATCAGCGTTATCAATGCCTTTTTTATACTCGACTTTATAATTGAATCCCGAAAAAAGGCAGCGTATCGCTGTAAACGCGAAAATGTCATTCGGGGTAATTTTGCGTTTTGGTGAAAAATTCGCACCAATGGTTGGTTATCCGTATAAAGGGTGAATTGGCTTCCAAATAAATACTGATAGAAGTGATCAACCGCAAACACGATGGCCAGCGCTTCACGATCTATCTGTGAATAGTTCCTTTCAGACTCTGTAAGGGACCTTGATGCAAATGATATAGGGCGTTCTTCCCCACCGATAATATGAGACAGTACCCCTGCAATTCCAGTAGGACTGGCGTCGCATGCTAGCGTTAGTGAGTGCGTAGGGTGATAAGGGACTAGGATTCGATCACTAGCTATTTCAGTTTTGATCTCTTTGAAAGCCTTATCACACTGTGGTGTCCATTTGAATTTTGATGTTTTCTTTATAAGGCTGCGTAGGGGTGCTATTATTGTAGAACAATTTGGGATGAACCGTGAATAATACGTCACCATTCCCAAAAATCGCCTTACGTCATCAACTGATTTTGGGGTAGGCAAATCGGTTATGGCCGCGGTTTTACTTTTTGACTTTAAAATTTTATTATGTGTAATGGTGTGGCATAAAATTCTATTTCTTTTTTGAAAAACTGGCATTTGTTTTTGTTCAAATGTAAATCATGTTGTTGTAACTTTTTCAAACATTGGAATAAATTCCGCTTACATTCAATTAATGTTGCTCCATGAACGATAATATCGTCGAAGTACGCTTCAGTTTTAGGACTATCTTGTAATATTTGACTCATTATGCGATTGAATTCAGATGGTACTGTCTTAATGCCAAAAGATAATCTGTTCATTTTATACGTGCCACGGTGTGTCGATATAGTTTGTATCCGGCTTGAATTTTCGTCAACCGGTACATGCAAATACACTTTATATAAATCGAGTCTACAGAAGAATGTTGAATTACGTAAAGAGTTGAATATGTCTTCAATTTCTCGTATAGGACTATGTGCGTCTACCAGGCGTTCATTAACTCCCACTTTGTAGTCAACGCATAGACGTACACCACCATCCGATTTTGGTATCACAACTAAGGGGGAACCCCAATCACTAATTTCAGTTTTGGAAATTACGCCTGCGCTTTCTAATTGATCCAGTTCAATATTCACTTTTTCGATTAGCGAATATGGTATTTCACGTTCTCTATTAAAGATAGGCGTAGCATTTTCACGCAATTTTAATGATACTATATACTGCTTGACGCATCCAATTTTTGGCTGAAAAATATCATAAAATTTATCAAGAAAAAAATCAATGTCATTCAATTCATTAAGGTTGTTTAATTGGCGTATGCAATTTATTTCATTTAAATTGATTCCTAATTTTCGTATCGAATTACGGCCAAGTAGCGCTGTATACTCTTCAGGAACAATAAAGATCTCATCTGTTATCGTTTTATTAACATATACTACGTTTATACGCACGTCTTATTAGCAAATAAAAAGGAAGAATGTTGCCGTATAACTTTTTTATTGTAACTTATTAAGTCACTTAAACAAGTCGTGAATAACGACACTATTTGCAAATAAAAAGTAAGACGTTGCCACTTCATAAACGTTTTTTGTGTTTTACTTACCAAACAATCATATTTTCGTCACATGGCATCACTAATAATAATATAGGTTCTGTATGCAATTACCCGTATAAACAGTGAATTAGTTATTTGCAAATAGTTCTATTTGCAAATAAGACGTGCGTATAAACGTGGTAATATTCCCCTTTGACTTGAATTTTCCCATCCGGTATAAAAACGTTTTTTTGTATACGATCGGAATGACATTTTCGTTGGTAACAATGGAGCATTAAGCTGAAGTTTCGAAAATATATCCCTTGGTAAAAATGCGTAGCCTGACCCAGTATCAACTTCAAAATTTACGGGTTTACCTTGAATTTTAATGTTTACACAAAACTTTTCAAATTTTTTTGAATTGTCTACGACGTTTAACACTCCATAGTGATGTGTGTCTTTAATTTGATTTGTGACCCCAACGCTTTGTAATCGATCTCGTTGTTGTTTTTCGATTTACTGTTATTTGATTTTCTATTATTATTCTTGTATTTGTCTTTTTTGGTGGAAATTTTATTTGTCTCAATTATTGATTGGCTCGAGTTATTGGCAAGTTCCTTGGAGTCCATTTTTGCCACTTCTATGGCGATGGCTTTTGATACAATCTCGGAAAATTCTGTAACTTTTGATTGTAGTAACTGTTCGCGGATGCTATTCTCTTTTATGCCCCGTATAAATTGTGCACGTAGGAACAGGTCAGCAACTGATTTCTTACACTGGCAGTAAAATTCGCAGTCACTTAAGTTCGACCTTAAATTTGCGATATAATCAGCAACCGATTGGTTATCCATTTGATAACATGACAAAAATTTGTGTTGTGTTACCAACACATTGCGTTTTGGTGATAAATGAGTCTGTAAAAGATTAATTAACTCGTCGTACTTGAGTTCATTTACATTATTGGGTGCAACTAAAGAGGTTACAGTGTTGAACATTTTGGCTCCAATTGAATTTAGAAGCAACTTTGAGCAATATTCCTTATCGGAAAAAATATTTTTCATACGCGTGTAATTTTCAAATCTTTGCTTGTACATATCGAAAGATTCCTTTGATGTATCCAACATTTCAAAGTTTGGCAATAAAGCAATGTTAGCACCTGTGTTTAATTGTCCTTGTTGGCTCGCCGACACCGATGTGATACCACTAACCTTTTCTAAAATTTTTTTCTGCATATCCATGAATTGCGAAAATTGAGTGGCGTCCATTTTGAAAAAAAAATTAATTCTGATGCAATTTACCTTCGACGCCTGTTGAACTATTTTTGTTGAAATTTTATATTTGCTGGATTATCTCCTGGAAACAATGAAATTAGTTGATGAGTTTTATATATATGCTCTTTTCTCCTCGTCGCCAATTTATTGTAGCTTTATGGAGGTTAATTTAATTTGGAAAAAATGAGAAACGTGATGTGTCTTTTAGTATATTCAATTCTTTATTATATAGTAGTAAAGCTTACAAACAACGCAGACAACATAAGGTTGCCAGATAGGTAATTATAAATACGTGTGAAAGTTACAATACATTCGTTCTGAATGTTCCGAACGCTTTTTTATATGTAGTTTGACGTATCTATTTTTGAGAGAGAGAGCGTTAATATAATGCGGAACAATTTTTGCTTGAATTGGTTTAATTTTAATTATCGTCCTGAACGAATTGAACTGTGCTACTAGATACATACATACATTTTTTATGCAAAATTGAAATGAGCTGCCACATCATATTATATGTACATATGTATGTATAATAATATACAAATATATTTGTAAATTTTTTATATTTATTTAACAAAATAGCTATTAGAAAATGCACTCGACTTTTATTCATTAAATGAAATATACAAAATTTTGTATATTTTTTATTTTATAAAAATTTGTTTAATTTAGAACACAGCAAATTGCAATAATCTGCCACTGTGCTCCCTGCTTGTAAAAGTAACATACATCTTTTACAGAATTGTTCCATACGGTAGCTTTGTTTCTCCAGAACATTTATTCGAAGTGGGTGAATCTTTTGTGAGCAAACTCAGTAAACTAAAATTGTCCCATAACAAATATTTCGTTCTGAACGAATGGGTGAATCCACCTTTTAACTACTGCTAATATCACCCTCAAATATTACAAGTACTAGTATTATGATGCACAAAATGATAACAATATCAACACTGAA
This sequence comes from Germaria angustata, assembly GCA_963681545.1. Classification (NCBI taxonomy): domain Eukaryota; kingdom Metazoa; phylum Arthropoda; class Insecta; order Diptera; family Tachinidae; genus Germaria; species Germaria angustata. The sequence goes on along the minus strand of OY813000.1, from coordinate 76,961,431 downwards.
ACTAGTTTTTGTTTTCTTATCGTGGTACATATTGTGATTTTTTTCATATTTAATTTGTTTTAAGTATAGTGCGTCGAGTTTTAAATTATTAAGATTCATATACATACATACATATGTATTACTTTTGATGTTTATTATAATGTTTGGTAGAATTATTTTATCTATTATTCATAAATTAAGAATGGTAAAACGTTTGTATTTAGTTATAAAACATTGGTAAAATATTTGTATTTAGTTGAAATTTTACAGTTTTCAAATTTGGTAAGAAAAATTTCTTTTATTTGTAATTTATTACCATTACAACTGTTTGCGATTATGATTATTATAATTATATGATTTTTATAAATGAGCTTTAGGTCTTTTTTATAAAAATTAAAAAAGACCTAAGCTCATTTATAAAAATCATATACATATATTAAAAAAAGGTCGAAAATAAATAGAGTTGATTATTATAATTTTTAAATATTGCTAATCCAGGAAGTATTTTTCATAAGGACAGTTTGATTCCTTATACTCTAAAATATTTGGTATACAATCATAATTAAATTTTGTTGAAGAACTTGCTCATAAATAGTTTGTGCTACGATCGACGAGCACGGTATGTGATTCTAACCCTAGTGTCTTATATTTTTAGTCTATGTATACGTACATATAGCACACGCATAGTAAAAGAACTTATTACTAATTCATAAAAACAAAACTTATTTCTTTTATAAAGTGCTAAGGCACTAAGAACATTTCACAACTGTGTAGTACAAAAAAAATTAATTCACTCTATTTGTCTACTTAGATGTTAAAAAGAAGCATCGTTTGCTGGATAATGGATAGAGAGAAAACGAAAATAATCCAGCTCATTCAGAATTGATTTTTCTAGCGCTTCCTTAATTTGCATTATTGCATTTATACGCTTTTTTTCTCCTATAGGAAGACTTTTTGAGATTCTTCTAGATGCTGCAGGTCATTGTTGAATCCACGTTTTTCTTTTTACATAAGTATAAGAGAATCATCACCAGAAGTTTGTGAGTCGTCACAAGGTTCAAACAAAAAATCTGTACATTCGCCCTCTAAAGAAGATAGCAGATTTTCTTCCGGTAGATTAATCGAATGCCTTGTACCATAAACTTAATGGAAATTATCGAAAAACTTTCTTGTTATTTGTTCCTTTGTCTGGTCAAAATCTTGGGTAGCTTTTAATTTTTGTTCACACTTGGCCCTATAACTGTAACAAGATGGCCGTTGATAAGTAATAAAACCAAGCAGTAGGTATTTTTAGCAATGCGACGTTTATTCTTATCACCATGCGTTCTAGAATGAAATAGGACGCTCCAATAATAATGAGGTTGACATATTCTAATAATTCTAACAATGTTGTCTACTTAGTGCTAATACATTAGAATGCTTATAAATAATTCTAACAATGTTGTCTACTTAGTGCTAATACATTAGAATGCTTATAAATACTGTGTTGAAATAAGGAACCATTTATGTTAACACTTATTACATGTGTTGACATAAGGAACCATTTATGTTATCACATTATATGCTCTTTTTTTTAATTTTTTTTTTTAACATTATTAGCGTTTGGGCCAAGTTTCTACACCATAGTCCCTGCCAAATCGTAGTGGCGGCTTTACAGCTCGACCACTCCTTGTAGTTCTTGTCCCGAGAGCTTTCGTATCCGAATCACTATCTTCCGGACAATCGTGCCTGGATACTTATCCGGAAGACTCAGACTCAACAGAAGGAACTGATTCATCTACCTGACTTTCGATCTCCCCAGTACCAGGGTTCCCTGTTACTGCAGAACTATTTTCTACGCAACTGTCTCCACTCAGGTCCCTCTCAGAATTTCTACTAGCGCTCCCTTCAATCTGTGTCATATTATTTTCAAACAACAGATCACTAGCTCTGAAATCTTCATTTGTTGTTCCAGTGATGAAACGTCTATTACGCCTAAAAAGGTTGTTAAACCCATCTGTTAACAAGTACGACCTATCATTAAAAGAATCTACTATTTTTACGTAGTGCCATTGCTTTCCATCTTTTTTAAACATTATCAAATCTACTTTCTTAAACGGCGACAACCTTTTAGCATTTCTATCATAGTAATACTTTTGTCTTTCCTTTTTTTCTTTAATTTTTTTTTTAACTATAGCCTCATCTGTATTGTTTCTAATCAGGAGTGAACTCGTCAATGGCAATTTGGTCTTAACAAGTCTGCCAAAAAATAGCTCGGACGGCGTCACACCCATGTCCGCCAGTGGCGTAGTGTTGTATTCCAACAGGTGATATTGAAATTGGTTAACATCATTCACTTCGAAACATCTCTTTAGAATATTTTTTGATATCGCAACACCTTTTTCAGCCAATCCATTGCTTTGAGGGTATCGGGGACTTGAAAATCGAAATTGAATATTGTACTCATTGGCAAATCGTTCAAACTCTGCAGACCCAAAAGGGCTGTTATCACATTTAATGACTGTTGGATAACCTATTATATCAAATATCCCGCGAACCGTTTTTATAATTTGTCCTGTCGTTTTATTGCGCACCTCAGACGATACCACAAAATTCGAGTACGCGTCCATCAGTGCGACATAGTCACGACCAGCATACTCAAAAAGATCCATTGCTACTATATGAAACGGATACGTTGATTCCTCTTCCTGACGTAAAGGTTCTTTCTGATTATTTCTTTTAAACCGCTCACAAATTTTGCAAGAAGACACTATCTCCTTAATTTGTCTATTCATACCTGGCCAATAGTAAAGCATTCGAGCTCTAGCAAGTGTTTTTTCTATTCCTAAGTGTGGTGAATGTAACCAGTTTGCAATTTTACGTTGCAAGCCCGAGGGGATAACTAGTCTGTGATTCAAAAACAATAATTCATTCTCAACATGTAGTTCACCCTTTAACTTATAAAACTTTTTCCCCAGTTCATCCAAGTGATGGTAATCAGGCCATCCATGCACAACATATTTAACAACTCGCAAATATCCGTGATCCATGCCTAACATTTTCCTATAGTGCTCATAGTTCTCCTCAGTGAAGCAGACTGATTTTGTTACCATATGAATAACACCCGATAACTCTTCTATTTCCTCCATTTCAGATAACTGAGCCCTCGATAAACAATCAGCCAGTAGCATTTCTTTCCCAGGCCTGTATACTACTGTTATATGCGGATATTTTAAGAGAAACATAAACATGCGCTGAAGTCGCATTGTTACACTGTCAATGTCACGTTTGACCAATGACTCCAGCGGCTTATGGTCGCTTTCAACCGTGAACGGTCGCCCATAAAGAAAATAGTGAAACCGCTGGCAAGCAAACACGATGGCCAGAAGTTCTTTTTCAATTTGCGCCCACTTTTGTTCATTACAGCTGAGCGTCTTGGAAGCAAAAGCTACAGGGTGTCCATTCTGAATTAGTACACACCCCAACCCATCCTTAGACGCATCAGTCTGCATGACCACTGGTAGCACTGGATTATAGATTGCTAATACTGGCCTTGTCGTTGCCAATAGTAACAATTTTTCAAATTCCCGATCATGCTGTTGCGTCCATTTAAACGCTACATCATTCCGGGTCAACTTTCGTAATTCCGCAGAATGTCGAGACAAATTTGGTATAAACCTTGCCAAGTACTTAAGCAGGCCTTGAAATCTTAATACGTCCGCCTTATTTACCGGTTTCTTCATTCTCAATATCGCATCAGTGTATTTGTAATCCGCCATGACTTTCCCTTCCGTTAAAATATATCCCATAAATTTTACTTTCCTTTGTCTGTATTGAATTTTCTCATCATTAAATCTGATATTATTCTCCCGAGCCCTTCTCATCATCACTTTCATGATCTGATCATGTTCTTCCTCACTAGCAGCACAGATAGCCAAATCATCAAAATAAATCAAAATTCCCTGTATATCCCCAAAAATCCTTACCATCTCCTGCTGAAACATTTCGGGAGCACAGCTGAGCCCAAAAGGAACTCGTTTGAATCTAAACCTTCCGAAGGGTGTCAAAAATGTTGTAAGATCTGAGCTTTTTTGTCTAGTTCCATATGCCAAAATCCGCTCTTTAAGCCAAGAACAGAAAAGACTCGTTTACCCGTAAGTTTTGCTATCATATCATCTATTGTTGGAATTAGGAAATACTCACGCCTAATGCACTCATTTAGTGGTTGCGGTTCTAAACATATTCTCAATTCCCCATTCGGTTTCTCTACCAATTGCAAATTATTAACCCACTCTGTTGGATACTGTACCGGTGCTATAATTCCTTCCTTAACCAACTTGTCCAGTTCCAGCTTTAATTTACCCTGCAGCGAATTTGGTATTCGCTTTCGGTAGTGAAGCACCGGTTTGGAATTTTGTTACAAAAAATTGAAAAATTTCTTGGAAATTTACCAAGTCCATGAAACACATCCCTATATTTCTCCATGAATGATGCTTTCAATTCTGTGCCAACAACACTACCCACGTCCAATCGTTTAATCAATTCAAAGTTTGTGCACTCTTTCAACCCAAGTATTGGTTCGCAATTGTCATTGACAGCCACGAACTCAGCTACCTTTCCCACTTTTGTAACTAAATCCACGCATTCCATTAGGCAAGTGCCATAAATTTTTATTCTATTCTCATTATAATCAAATACAGGAAATTCATTCTTTTGATTATCAAGTCTAACGCCCAACTTCTTAACTAGCTTTACTGGCACACAGCTAACGTCTGCCCCCGTATCCAACTTAAACTCTACTATTTCATCTCCTACTAAATATTTCTTGGTCCATCACTCGCTTACAGATGCTACTGAGTTTAACCTAAGAGTATTTGTTAATTTTAATAAACTACTTAAATTTCTACAATTACCATCACTTTTACCTTCAGCTTGATTCCAGTTAAGACCAGCCACTCTTTGCTTGCTGCTACAATTTCCAGTTGACTTATTAACTTCTGCTTTCTCCCGAGGTTTGCGGCACATTCTCTGAAAATGACCCTTTTTTAGGCACGATCTGCATATGGCCTCTTTTGCTTTACATTCCCTTACATGGCCGGCTGTCCACACTCCACCACAATTGTAACAAAAACGATTGACAACAGTTGCTGACGCTGACTCTGACTTGTCACACAACTTTAAAACAGCCACTGACTGCTACGCATCTAGTATGTCCTTGTTCAAATTTGCTGCTTCATAAGTTTTGCACATATCAATAATTCTAGATAATTGTTCATCCCGTCCGTCTAATAATTTCAGCTGCAGCTTTTTATCATGTACGCCAACAATAATTCGATCGCGTAGCATGCGGTCTTCATAAGATTTTCCACATTCACATTGGAATTCACAGTACTTAATTTGACGTCTTAACTCGGTTTCAAATTCTAAAAATTTTTGTCTCTCTTTTTGTAACACCATATTGAACTTGTAGGATTCCATTGCTATGTTTCTTTGCGGTAAACAGTGCTCATCAAACTTCTTCAGCACTTCATCCAATGAACGCTGTACTGCTTGTTCTCCAACAACTGCTGTACCAAGCAGAGAATCCTGCGTTCCATCATTGGGAAACAAGGTGTTGTATATGTTTGCACCTTCAACCCCAACCAGCCACAAAAAGTTTGCAATTTTCTTAGGTTCAGTCTCACTTGACTTACCAGTAGCGATCATATAAACTAAAAAACTTCTTTTCCAGTTTGGCCAATCATTCGCCAGATTTGCACAGTCTAATTCAGGTGGTAATCGGTCAGCGGCCGCCATTTTGTGCTGTGATTTTTGTTCTATATTTTTTAGTTTTTATATCTATGTACCTCTCTTTGTTCCTTTTACTTTTATTTTACTCCCGAGTTCTTTCAATTTTTTGGTCTTGTTTCCTTGGTGTATTTATAATTTATTTAACTTTAATTTTATATATCCCACTTCTGACACCATGTAACAAGATGGCCGTTGATAAGTAATAAAACCAAGCAGTAGGTATTTTTAGCAATGCGACGTTTATTCTTATCACCACGCGTTCTAGAATGAAATAGGACGCTCCAATAATAATGAGGTTGCCATATTCTAATAATTCTAACAATGTTGTCTACTTAGTGCTAATACATTAGAATGCTTATAAATACTGTGTTGAAATAAGGAACCATTTATGTTAACACTTATTACATGTGTTGACATAAGGAACCATTTATGTTATCACTTATTACAATAACACCGATTTTTTCCCTTCCAGCCACAAAATCATGCTCTTCCTCTAGCCGCGCCACAATTAATAATCTGCACATCTTCACATCGAACCTAAAAATGTTTTTAAAAATAATAAAAATTAATTTAATACTCATCCTTTGCATCAGCCATTTTTATGGTATGGTTTATTTGCGCCTAATATTTACTTATATTTTTTTTATTTTATATTGTTTAGTTGCGCCTAATATTTACTTATATTTTTTTATTTTATATTGTTTATTTGCGCCTAATATTTACTTATATTTCAACGTTGTATTTTTGAATACAGTTTGCAGAGTTGTCAATGTTTGCATATATGAATGCACTGTACGTAAAATGCAGCGCAGTAATGAATTTAGGAACAGGCTGTATTTCACATTTGTAGTTACAGTGGTTTTCCGGTTTAACGTATACTCAGTTTAACGAATTCGCGATTTAACGTACAGTCAAATTTTTTCCATTGAGTACCTTATATTACGAACAAGCACTCAATTCTTGTACTCGATATAACGAATTTTGTCAAGAAATTTTAAAAAAACCAAAAGCAAAGATAAAACGCAAATATATTTGCATTCATTCTCTTTTGCATTTTGTAAACATTTTTACAGTATTTTAATAGTCTTTATCAAAACAATGTAAAGAGAAAAATTTCTTTGTAAGCAAAGGAAATATTTGTTCATCAAAATCAAAATTTATACGTTACAAAACCCTTTTTTATTTTTGTTTACAAAACTAATTTTTGTCGTTTGTTTTGAGTTCTACGTCAGTTTTGTAAAGTTTTTGTAAAGTTAACATCAAAATGCCCAAAATGCTTTATCCAATAAATATCAGCTGGCAAAGTCATCAATATGCACAATTATAAGATCAAAAAGGAAACTTTTAAGTGATATGCAAAAGACTAATTTTGGATCAAAAGAATAGGAGGGCTTTAAAAACAGGTGAGTTTCCAAGAATGGAAAGAGAATTGTTCAATTGGTTTCAAAACAAGAGGATGACAAACATTCCAATTAGTGGTTCTGTATTAAAAGCAAAAGCCCTAGATCTACATAAAAATTTGTACGGTGGGCAATTCAATACCAGTCATGGCGGGTTCAGTCGCTTTAAACAACGCTACGGAATTCGTTTAATGAAGCAAAGTGGGGAGAAACTTTGTTCTAACAAAGAATTGGTGCAGCCGTTTATAAACGAATTTAAAAGTTTAATTGCCCAGCACAATCGGAATTGCCCACCCCAGAAACTGAAATGAAAGTAAAACATTCGGATGCAATAAAGTACTTTGAACAGTGTATTAAATGGAGGGATGAAAACAATATCGAAACATCAAAAAAAATTGCGCTAAGAGAGCTTCAGAAAGAAGCGGTTCAGTATTCGCTTAAAGTACTTCAAAAACAAACAAATGTAAAGGATTATTTTAATTAATTTGAATATGTTTCACGTTTTCTCAGTTAATTATTAATATATTTTTTAAACTACTTGTTTAATTGAATATGATATGAAATAGTTTTTGTTTTGTTTTTGTTATGAACAGAAATACATGAATTCAGTTTGTTTTATAAAAACATTGTCATTCTATAAATAAAAATGTATTTAAAAAAACTTCGGGATTTAACGAATTTTTCGATATAACGAATGGGCCTGACAATATATAATTCGTTAAACCGGGAAACCACTGTACATACGATAAACGTACATACATATATATTAAAGTCCAAGTCATCATCTATTTTATTTTATTTGCGTTAACTTTTCTATAGTTTTTGTGGTTCTTACCAGCCATTATTTCCTTAATATAGTTTGTACCTTATTCTATTTCTATATTCGTTCTATTTCTGTTGAGTTTATTTATATACATAGTTCTCTTTTTTTGATATGTAGTATATATTAAAATTAAAAATTCTTGAATCAGTATAGCTATGAATACAAGCTCATTGTTAACAATTTTTTTAATTTTCCCAAATGTGTTAATATACTGTATTAATCTTGTTTTAAAATCTACTCAAGTTCTTATACTAATTTTATATGGTACAGCACACTTTTAAAACTTGCCAATCATATTTAGATATAGTTGTTTTTGAAATGTATAGAAAGTCTTGTGGGAGTTTCGGTAAATGTATAGGGTATTTTAGGAGGTATTTTGTAATATGTTTCTAATAGGCATATTTCACAATTGTTATCCTCAACTTCAGTTTTGGGATTGCGAATTTGCATTTAATTCTTGAAATACAGTTTATTGTCTATGTGAATTTTTACTTAAATACTACTCTTTTTAAATTAATTTTATTAGTTCGAGTTCATCATTCATATCGTCCAGATTTTTGAAACACCTGGTGACTTTGAACTCTCTACTATTTGAAGAGAATTTCTTATATGTAAATATTTTGAAAAAATATGGTAAAATTCATCATTATATTAAGATAGTATTTGTTCGGGTCCGGTGACAGTTATTTTTTAGAATTAATCGCATATTCTTTATCAAATTCTTTGAATGCTATTAGTTTTGTATTATTCTTATAAAGTTTTTCATTTTCGCTGATCCAGAAGTGACTTTTTAATTATAATTTGTTTTTAATATATTAATAGTCGAGTCGCCCTTTCTTAAATTTGGTTATATGGCTTCTAATGAATTAATGTTTGCTGGTTCTCCCTTTCGATTTTTTATATTGCATGTGCTTTACTACTTTGTTTTTTTTTATATTTAATTTCGTAATATAATTCTGACAACTTTCGTCTCCAACGGAGTAGTTTCGAATTTGATTCCTTAATCGAAAATAGTCACTTTAACGGCGTGTGTTCCGTTTCAATTATAAATTTACGTCCAAAGAGATATGAGCAAAAGTACTTTGTAAGCCAGATGACTGCTAACAATTCGCTTTCTATGAATAGTGTAACTGGTATAAGAAATCGGAAGATTATCTTGGAGAGTGTTGCTCATGCTGCATAATTACTGATGTCTGTTATTAGGATAAATTTCTTGGTAAAGGCAGAATAGGTCAGGATTGGGACAGGGGTTAATTAGGTTTTCAGGGTATTAAAACATCCATTATATTCCAGATTATAGATATGTATTTTAGAATCTTTCCCAAGGTAATAATAGTCATATGAACTTGCGATAATATCCAGTTAAGCCTGCAAACTCTTTAATGTGTTCTTGCGTTTTGGGGATAGGGAAATTGATTGCACATTTAATTTTTTTTCGATTGGTTTTTATCCCTTCCAGTGTCACAACATGAATAAGAAATTCTCTTTCCCTTTTGAGGAATTTGGACTTATATAGTAGGATTTACAGGTTGCATTTTTTAAACATTGAAATATAAGTCTGATGAAATTAATGGACTGATTTTGCGAAAATTATGATCTTATACAGGTATAACATGTCGATGTGTTAAGTGAAAATGTACATGAGTCGTTGGAATGTCGTTGGTGCTGTCTTCAGCCCAAACGGCATTCGTAAGAGCTCGTATTTTTCTCCTTCAACACTGAACGCTAGTTTAAGTATGTCCTCCTACGCTATTTCAATCTAATGGAATCCTTTTATAGTAACTTCATTAAGTTTTTATTTTTCTAATTTCTTTGTTGAGGCTTTAGCTGTTCATACATACATATGTCGACATATCATTTGTCGCTAAATCAAATTCTCATCTAACTTAAAGCAGTTTAAAAACATTCAGCCTAATGTGTTTATGCTAAAATAATCAAATACAATATGAGAATCCACTAATCATAATGAATATTACAAAGTACATAATCATAGTACAAACATTTACACAAACAGCACAACAAATATGTAAGTATACATAAGAAAATTTGCTTTCCGAATTATTTGAAATGTTGCTTTCGAACAATACATTTTATCTCAATATAAACTATTTTGAAACAAATATTTGAGTTGAAAGATCTATCCATTTATTAAAATTAATATTAAAATCATAAGTATGTACTAATTTTTAGAAATAAAATATAAATATATTTTTAAGAAAATAAATAGGGGAAACGGCATAAATCTAACATCACAGACAATATTTTATTTGCGCACATGTGTTCGAATTAAGATGTACGAAATATATTAACTTGGGGTCAGTGGAATTATAAATTGTACATACTTCTTGTAAGTTTTTTATTAACAAAAAGAGTACATGCGATAAAAAAATGTGTTTTTAATTTAGTAACAGCAGCAAGCGAAAAAGATTTTAAAAAGATCTAAACAGTAGATTTTTAAAACAAGTTACTATTAAAGGGTTGATTTAGTTATTTCTAATTTTGAAAATTTTTTCGTTACACATTCTCGTCAAAGTTTTTTGGGAAAGTAAACGAATAGGCCTATTGATCTTATCTTATCAGGCGATACAATAGAAGGGCAAACCTCTACAAGTGCCCTTGCCAGTGAGGATACCACGATAAGTGGCATAAAACCGTTTCGTACGTAATAAATTTTATCAGTATGTCGATAGAACTCAAAGTTCTCATGAAATATCACTCCGATGTACTTCATCCTGTCCGACACCCTTATCAAATGATACAGAAATTTCCCTTGCCCTTAATCATAACAGCCTCCGACTTACTAATGTTCAGTCTCTGGCGGTCCAGAGATGTCAGGCATAAAAACATTGTGCAGCACTGGTCCCAGAAGCGACCACTGCGGTACATCTGCCACTACAGTCTTCTCGCGGGCCCTATACTCACCTATCCTCACACTCATCGCACGGTCGTTCAAAAAATTAAAGACTATCGTACAGATTCCGGGATGGAATTATGCTCCTATCTTTTTATGTATATTGCCATCCTGTCAAAACATTTACGATATCAAGACTGCGATTGTTAGATATCTCCTGTTTAGACCCCTAGACACATAGTCCGAAAAAACCATAAGAGCATGAGAATGCTCCACTCTAAAACTAAACTGTGAATCAATGAGAATATCACAATCACAACATATGCTTCACCCAAAATAATGTAAAATTTTCCAATAGTAGGGGAAATCGGCCTAGAGCTTTCGCTACGTGTCGGATCCGATTTCGATTTCTAGATTGGGACAATCGGAGCCTTTTTCCAGACTCTGACAAAATAGCTAATATTTAGGCAGTGATTGTGGAGTATCGCAAGGAAACGCCATGTGTCACTACAAGTCCTTTTCAGTACGGTATCAGGAATTCCATGAACTCCGCCAGACCTATTGTTTGACCTCCACCTCATGGCGTTTCCTATCATCTCTGTCCGTATTAGGTTAGGTTAGGTTGATTGGAGGGGTGTGATAGCCCATGTCATACGACATACACTTAAGCCAGTGAAGGCTTGTTGTGCGCTCCCTTTTAATTATCAGACGCAAACTGCCAGAGTTCTGCGGCAGGATTCGAACCTGGGACCTTCGCACTACGAGTCTAGTACTCTACCTACTAGTCTACGAATGTCAGTTCTGTCCGTATTAAGTCATCCCTATTCGCACCGATTCAGTCATCCATAAAAGGGCTTCTAAATTTTGCCATCCCTCAACGCATCTGAGAAGAAATCCGATATTGACTTCCCATAGTGAGGGTATATGTCCGGCCGCAAAATGGTCCAGCAGCACACGAGCCTTTCCAACGTCGTCAGAGACCAAGACGCCATCGCCATCAAGCAGGGGGCAAATTACGGCATTCGATATCGATCGAAATTTCAAACAAAATTTTCCTGAATTGTATTGAAATTTCGTTCGATATCGAATGCCGTAATTTGCCCCCAGGTAAACTATGGTGTTCTGCCTATTCAGTTTCGCCGAATTTTTGATAATCCTGTACGTCGCATTATTTAACCTTGAATGTTCGAATCGCAACAAATACGGCGAAGCCGCTTCTTTTCCACGATATGTCATAAAAACCCGCCTCATTGCTTGAACGCATCCATCTACATCCTGTTTCTCTACATTGCTGTCCAAGAGCAGCTCGCTCTAACGGTTGCGGGCCGTTGGGGTGGCTTGGAGGTTAGATAGCTCCAGCACTTTAGCAAGGTGTCTGTACAAGGTTCTGCAGCCTGTACAGAATTGCTGCCAATGTTGTCCCTATTGGGGGCACATTTAGGACCGCCCCCTGTATGTGCCCTTGAATGGGGACAACGGGGACGGTGGTGAACGGCTTTATTCACCCTTGTGCAGGAGTGCACCGTCAGGTTAGGCCTTCGGGCAGGTACTGACGTGAATCTTTTGCAACTCTGTCCAAGAGCAGCTCATATCCTGCGAGACCCCTTGAGAAGTGTGTGCGATACCTGACCTGTCGATTTCGTCATAATGGCACCAAAAAAAGGACGTAATCGAAACAAACTGTCGCCTACACCCATCACAATTTCCACAGCCCTATGATTAGATTCGTCCTAAGACCATTACCCGGGAGAATCGGGGTCAATTCCACCGAAAACTTCATATCAATAAATGAGGACGACATGGAAACGTTGGATCTGTTAAGGATTGACAATAGCAAATCGAAAAGCACCTGTCCACTTGGATCTATTACTGAGTCGCCCCAGAAAAACTGTGTTGTGTCTGCTCCAATCAATACTGCGCCGCTAAGCGCAATATTAAAGAACGGTCTAAGGTAAGTTGCTGTTAGTATGTCCTTTGGCTTACGTTATAATGAGATTACCGTTATAGTACCATCGTTAGCCTCATGAATTCGCACAGCTGTTTGCTCTATTGTATCTGTATCAACAAGTCTCTCAGAAGACAAGTTGTCTCTAATGAGATAGCTCCTGATATGTAGTGTCTAGCGTGAGTTAAGTCCATCCTCAGCCATAAGCTGAACATCAGGTTTTCGCCTCTCCAAGATCAACCTCCTGTGCCTTGAGACCACTGAGTTCGTATTAATAAAAAAGCCATTCATCGTTTTAGTCATGCTGTAGCGACATTAGCGTCCCAAGTAATGCGTGCGATCTTCATCCATCATCCTTAAGTGCACAGTATTCATGAACAAACTCACTTATCCTACCAAAACAGCTAAATAAGTCACTACCAAAAAAAGGTTTTGCAGTCCTTATTAATGGAATCAAATTGCGCCGAGGCTCCGTTCAGGAAAATACCAGAAACTGGTTCGTCCTTGGGTGTTCGAGCACCCAATGGCTCATTTTACGGCAGAGATGTTGCCGCTGCACTGTTTGAAAATGCCGCAAAAAAGTTTGCACTCATCCATTTGCTTTGCAGTACTAAGGCTCCTTGCCTCAGTCCTTCGCATAAGTTCAGTCCTGCGAGGACATTACTTGGAGTTACCCACATGGCCTTCAACTCCACAATTCATACATTTACTAAGAATACCTACTTTTCTCACAGCCTTACCAATGACAGGGTCAGTAACCAATGTTTCTCCCGTAACTGGAATCTCACACCCTGTTCCTTGTGATTCACAACACTTGACACATCGACTCGTGTGGTGTTTAAAAAGGATAAAAATTGATAAGAAAAAGGTTAAAAAAATTTAAGCATTTTCTGAGCACTGTCGCCGCTTTAGTCCCGCATTAAAATGCAGATTTTGAGAATAGAAAAAGGCTTATTGATTGCTAATTCAATCCTGAATTTTATTTCCAAAAATACTAGCTTATATGTATACTAAATTATTCTACTCTTCAACATTATTGCGTACACTAAGAAATCAATACTTAATTTTGTTGTTCCCATGGGATTTTGCTAAGTTGCAAGAAAATATTGATATTGAATACAAAACGTTTTACCGGTAGCAGTACATTTAATTGAAAAAATGTTTGTTGTGGCTTTAGCTCTTCATATGCCGACATTTCATTGGTTGCTAAAACCAAATCGTCAGTGAAGTTTAAGCAGTTTGATAACATTCAACCTCGTATCTTTATGCCATACAAAACAAATACAATATGAGAATTTCAATATTGCATATGAATTATAACAAATACATAATCATAGTAGGCTTAGAATGTTTTTATACAAACAACACAACAAACAATTATACTCAAAATGACTCTATTTTATTTTTCTCTCAACACCTATACAATTAAACGCCCGTTGGTCGTTAATGATTGTATTCAGTTAGGCAAAATGAAAAATAAAATCTTTATTGTAAATACTTTATATTGAAATTTATTATTCGGGACATTATCCCGACCAATCGTTAGAAACAATTAGTTTTTTTGCAAAATGCATTGAAAAAATGTTTGTTGTGGCTTTAGCTCTTCATATGCCGACATTTCATTGGTTGCTAAAACCAAATCGTCAGTGAAGTTTAAGCAGTTTGATAACATTCAACCTCGTATCTTTATGCCATACAAAACAAATACAATATGAGAATTTCAATATTGCATATGAATTATAACAAATACATAATCATAGTAGGCTTAGAATGTTTTTATACAAACAACACAACAAACAATTATACTCAAAATGACTCTATTTTATTTTTCTCTCAACACCTATACAATTAAACGCCCGTTGGTCGTTAATGATTGTATTCAGTTAGGCAAAATGAAAAATAAAATCTTTATTGTAAATACTTTATATTGAAATTTATTATTCGGGAGAATATCCCGACCAATCGTTAGAAACAATTAGTTTTTTTGCAAAATGCATTGAAAAAATGTTTGTTGTGGCTTTAGCTCTTCATATGCCGACATTTCATTGGTTGCTAAAACCAAATCGTCAGTGAAGTTTAAGCAGTTTGATAACATTCAACGATTGGTCGGAATATTCTCCCGAATAATAAATTTCAATATAAAGTATTTACAATAAAGATTTTATTTTTCATTTTGCCTAACTGAATACAATCATTAACGACCAACGGGCGTTTAATTGTATAGGTGTTGAGAGAAAAATAAAATAGAGTCATTTTGAGTATAATTGTTTGTTGTGTTGTTTGTATAAAAACATTCTAAGCCTACTATGATTATGTATTTGTTATAATTCATATGCAATATTGAAATTCTCATATTGTATTTGTTTTGTATGGCATAAAGATACGAGGTTGAATGTTATCAAACTGCTTAAACTTCACTGACGATTTGGTTTTAGCAACCAATGAAATGTCGGCATATGAAGAGCTAAAGCCACAACAAACATTTTTTCAATGCATTTTGCAAAAAAACTAATTGTTTCTAACGATTGGTCGGGATATTCTCCCGAATAATAAATTTCAATATAAAGTACATTTAATTTTTTTTTTTTTTTTTAATTTAATTAATTAACAAACACAAACTGCGAAGCTACTTGGCTTATCTGCAGAGAGACACCCGGAGTCTGCGGCAGGAGTCGAACCTGCGACCTTCGGACTACCAGTCTAGTACACTAGCTACTAGTCTACGTAGGCACATAAAGTTCAATAGTCATTTCTGCTGTCCAAAGTTAAAATAAACAGAACGGTTTAACATTCAATTTCAAGAGTGTTGCTAAATAAATTTAAACAAACAAAGTTCTTAAATTACTACAGTGCTTAATCTAAGTATACATCCATTACACCCTTACTCTTTTAGGTTTGGGTATTATTAACCCATTAAGGCCCGATCCATGATCCCGTTGAGCTATAATGATGAAACTTTTAAAATTTAATTGTATATGTCTAAATAAGAAACAAAATTTTTTTTAGGCAAATTGGATTAGTGGGGGCCGAGATAACCCCCGTTGCGAAAACGCAACGTTGGGCCTAAACGATATAAAAATTAAACGCATTTGTAAAAATTTTAAATTAGCCTATGTTATTCACGTCGTTAGAAAAAAAAACTTAAAAAGTATACATATAAATTTTATATTTAACTCAATTATGTTAGGCTGCAAAGGACTTCGGGTGCACTGCTACGTCACATTTGTAAATTGTTTGGCTGCTACCGACATATCAAACGTTTTCCGTGGCGAATAATTTTATGATCTACTTGATAAGTTCGATTCATTAAATTAGTAACACTACTGGTGGTAGCTATTATTCTCTCACAATTTTCAGTCCGCAAAAGAGATTCAACATTCTTAATTCTAGTTGAGGCATTGGAGCTTGTTTTTCCCATTTTTGTAATAGGCAATGTAATTTCCAGGAGTTTACTAAAGCTGCATATAGAACATTAGTAAAAAGTTGCCAATACCATTTTTTTTCTTCTGATTTGAATACGGTAGTTGTTCATCGCGTTGTCAAATGCATCTTCCCCACCCATAGTTTTGTTGTATTAATTTTGCGGTCGTATCTATTAACTTGTTTCAGTGGCTCTAAAGAAACAAAATTTTACAAGATAGTGACTACAGAGTTGTCATACTAAAGTGTAGCACTTATCTAATTTTTCGGGTCATAGCAGAAGCCACAACTTCCACGTTATTTTTTCTTTAATACCTTGGAAGAGGATAATTTCGCATTACTTGTGCGGTTTTCTCTTGCTGTACCTATTGAACACACTTTCTGACCAATATTAATATAATCAACAGTTACATTGGATTAAACGAGTAGAAGGAATCGTACAAATTTATGACTTTTTCATCACATATATCAACAGGGCAACTTGAAAATTCGTTATTACGATGACGTTTAGACCAATTAACAGAAAATGGAGCTGATTGCTCTTCTTGTGCAAATTTGTCATGTTTGTCTTCATTGTACGTACATAATATCTCCACCTCACCTGCTACATCAGTTGGAAGCGTTCCTGGGTTATTTAAAACCTGTTGATTTTCTTCAATATCTTCCGTGTCAGTTATGTCATCCACTTTTGACGGTGGCAAAATTGCAATATCTATTTCGGAACAAATAAATATTAACATACATACGTATGTATGTATGCTTGCATAAATATGTTTGCATTTGATAATTTTATATAATTTGTATATCGTTTAGGCCTACTGTTGCGTTTTCGCATCACGGATATATCCAATCATAAAAATAGTGGCAAATGTCCAAAGACAATTGGGATCTCCAATAAAAATAATAATATTCGTATGTCAGCTACCTCCGTCAAAAGTTTGAGATTCGTATATTATATATTACTGTATTTTTTTTTAACAATTCCAAAAAGTACCCAAAAGAGGAAAAATTAAAAATTTAAATAATTTTTTTTTTATAAAAAAAACTAATCAGGCATGTTCTCACACTCGCAAATTTTTGAAATCGCCAAGCGACTTGAAAACGCTAAAGTGATATTTAGATGTTTTGTAACTCACGCGTTTTGCTTGCGAATTGCCATATTCTTTGTGATCAGTTGTTTGCTCAAATCGAAAGAGTATAAGGAAACAATGGAGAGGAAAAATGACAAAACAAAAAAGCTTTTTTTAAATTTAATATATTTTATTAAAATTGGCAGTAAAATCGTCTAGTTTTGATACAAATAAAAAGAAAACATATTTAGTTTAATATATTTATCATTTTATTGTTCGTTTAAAGTTCAGTTTATTGTAATTTCATCAGTTCACTTCAGTATACCCTTGCGAGTTCAACTCGCCAAAATTCTGGCGTTTGCGATTTACAGAACACTAATCTTGCGAGTTCAAGTCCTAATCGCAAATATCATACGAGTTGCGAGTGTGAGAACATGCCTGTATGTATGATAAAATGCCTGTATGTATGATAAAATTCTTCTTTAAGCTTCAATTTCAGCTCAGTTACTGACGTTATTGGATGTTTGCGGATGCGGCGGTCCAACTCATCCCACAAATTCTCAATAGGATTCATATCTGGGGATTGAGCAGGTGGATGAAGAACCTTAGGGCAGTTATAAAGGAGCCATTCTTGAATCATACGTGACTTGTGCTTTGGGCCGTTATCTTGGTAGAATTTAAACGATTCCAAAACACCCAGCTTATTAGCACTATCTTTTAAATTTTGGCGAAGAATATTCAAATATGATTCTTTGTTCATAATGCCATCAATAAATACTAATTTTCCAACTCCTTTAGCTCCCATACAATCCCACACCATAACGTGCCCATTTCCATGTTTCACAGTTGGTCTTAAATTGTGTGGTTGTAGCTCCTCGTTTGGCCTCCGCCACACCATTGCACGTCCATCGGACCCAAATACATTGTATTTGCTCTCGTCTGCGAATATAACATCATCCCACCAAGTTTCCGACTTATGAAGGTACTCCCTAGCAAAACTCAAACGAGCTTTTCGGTTGCGTAAATTAACCAAGGGTTTACGACGTGCTACTCGACCATGAAACCCTTTTGCCCTTATGGTTCTTCGAATGGTAGAGGCTGATACTTTTTTCTGGAACTCATTTAAAAGCTCTGTCGCTAATTTTGGTGCACTTAAGCGGGGGTTTGCTTTAATTTTTCGAACAATCAAGTTTTCTTCGCGCACGTTCAATTTGTTTGGCTTCCCTGTCTGCTTTATGAAGTGTATTCTTCCTTCATTTTTGTGTCTTCGGACTATGTCTCCAACAGTACTTGTCTTCATATTAAGAATTTCGGCAATTTCTTTGTAGGTTTTACCTCCTTCATAATGAAAAATCACAAGTTTTCTCTGTTCCCTTTGCGTCCCATCTGTATACTTTGCCTCTAAACAGAATTTTCTTCAGACAATAAAGAAACTATTATGCACTTTACTTTTTATTGAAGAAAAATTAGTTTATTTACTTGTTTTTTGCAATAACTAAGAAATAACGGATAAACCGAATATTAATGACGCGCAATTTATAGGGTTACCAAACTTTTATTTATTCATCACGGCTGCAGGGTTACCCCCTGGCCATCTATTTACATATTTTTTCACGCCTACACTGTCAACCTTTTTTTAACATTTTTGTTTTTTTGATTCACAAAATCCTTTCACCTAATACCGGGTTGTTCATATCGATAAAGGAAAAAACCGAATATTAATGACACTTAACTGTACCTAAAATTGTTAGATGGTCGCAGAGGTCCGACTGTATCCACTGCTGTAATATCAAAACTTTTTATTGGTGTATTTGTTATGGTAAAAGGCTCTTTTATATGTCTGTATTGTTTATTTTTTGGCATGAATCACATGTCTTTACATAGTTCTTGACCATTCTATTCATATTTTTCCATACATATCTTTGTTTCAATTTAGATAGCGTCTTTCTAATTCCAAAATGTCCGCTATGTGGTGAGTCATGGAATTCCTCTATTAATCTGTATTGTTTTATACTCTCATTTATTCTTTTTGGCATCCTATATACATATTATTATGTCAATGTCATTTTTATCTAATTTATTGTATTCTTCTTTTAGTTTTTTGGCCGTTATGTATTTAAAAATTTTATCATTATCATGTAGTACGTACTTTTTAAATTTCATTTTCTTTAATTTCAATAAAAGTTTCTTCATAAATTTCTCTGAAAACATAGGACTTTCGCTTTTATTGTATATTATGCGCGTTATATTATCATTTATTTATTTTAAGTCTTGCTGCAGCTTTTTATCATATACGAATACTATTCTTTGAAGCTTGTTTATGTCATTTATTGACGTGCAATTCCACATGTAGAGGTGATCAGTCTCCTCTTGAGATGTGCCGTTATCTGTATTTTGAATGTTTATTTTATCTTTCATATTATTATTATTAGACATACTTCGTGTTATTGCCAATGTTTTCTTTTCTGTTTCATCAATATAAGGAGGAATCATGTCTTTTAATGCTTTTATGTCAATGCGTGATAGGGCGTCAGCGTTTGTATTATGTATGGGATCCTTTTCTGTATACAATGTCAAAATCATAGTGTGATAGTTCGATTCTAATTCTTGTCAGTTTTGAAGATGGGTTTTTTTGCGAAAATAAAGCAATAAGTGGTCTGTGGTCTGTGACGACGGTAAATTTTCTTCCAAATAGATAAGGCCTAAAGAATTGTATACGCTAATGAATTCCTAATAATTCCTTTTTCTTATCTGAAACATGTCTAATGCATTCGTTGCTTGTAATAATCTTTCTTGAGTAATAGCTACTTCATTAGCCTGTGTCAATGTTTTAGGTGGTGCTGCTACTATTGCTGTTCTTATACTTTTCTGTAAACCTTCTTAAAATGTCTCAAGCGCTAGTTTCTCATTCATCATTCTAATTGTAGAACGTGCTACTTCATTTGAGCTATCGTCCAGATCTCTGAATTGTATTATAGTTAGTTCTGGGATTAATGTATTTAGTTTGTCCCTATAACCTGCTACACTATCTCTTTGCATTTCTGATTTCTAAATGCAGACAGCTGGCTGTTTTCGTTGGCTTAAAATTTGAGGATAACGATACTTTTAGTTCGCTTAGTGTTTTTGGTATGTTTTGTGTTATTAAAATGTTCCTAACTCTGTCATTTAGTTTCATTGCTGTAACATATTTTATCAGATTTATTTTACCCTGTTCGTTGAGGTCATTGTGAATCATTTCTACCATTGATAGAAATATATCAAGGTGTTGTGTTTCAATTAAATATTGGAATTGTGTCCGAGGATTTCTTGCTGTCAAATTCTGACATTTTTGGACTGTCAGTTATTGATGGCATGTTGCAATGTTCTGTTAAAAGTTCAATTGCGGTATTCTTTAAAATTATAAATTCTTCGATTTTCTTTTGTGTTAGTAGATTAGATAAATAACCTAGTTTCCCAAATTGTTGACTAAGTTGTTTACTTGTATTGTGTTTTTTTTTTTTGCCCTTTTTGTATATTTTTTACCCTGTGATTTCTTTGCATTTGACATTAGTATTTCAAGTTCTCTAATGATTTGATCCATAGGATTATTTTTAAAATGTTATATACATATGGTCTATTACTCGGGAAAGTCTCCTACACGAAAAATATATATTTTTCAAATATTGCGCGAACCTGCTTTTTTTGTTATATATATATAACATCAGACGAAACAAATGTCAAGCATAGAGAAGCGCTTGGTCTATGTCATTTCGTGCAATCATTACGAGTAGTTGAATCAACTCGAACATGGAAAAAAATACTACAACGAAGAAAAAGGTAAAAACTTTACTTCATTTTTATTTTGCGTACGTTGTAAAAAACATCATAAATTTTAGCAAAAATATTTTTAGTGCCGTTGTTTGGCCGCAATGAAATGTACCGCAAAAATAATAGTAACGTTGCCAGTGCAAAAGAAGAAAACAGTTTTTGCGCAGTGTCCAGCGTGTTCGCTAGATAAGTCTTTTACATTTTTTCTTAGTATTTTTGATTTTTTATTAGAACCAATATAAAAAACATACAATTATGGCAGTTTTCATATTCTAACGAAGCCATCTAACGTGTGTAACGTTGCCAGTGTTTTCACAAACCATTTTTAATCAATAGGTGAAATTGAGCAAGACTCAACAAAATAAAAGGTACATGGACAAACTGAAAACGACGCCAAAATATGAAGAATACAAGAAAAGAAAGGGGGCTGTGATAAAAAAATGTCGAAAAAATAAGAAGATCGAGGAAAACATTTTGCAACAAACGCTTGCCGAAATTGTACAGAGGCGCCGTGAAGCAACTCGCGAACGTGTCCAAAAGTGCAGAGAACGGAAGCGATTGACAAAATTGAACAAAATGAGTATTTCTAACAAGGAAAGTTCTGTCTTAAGTGATATGAATTCAAGCGGGTACAGTTCTACAAAATCGCTTGGAAAACAGTTTTCAAAGCAACCCGTGCCTTGCCTGTTTGGCCATCCAAAAAGAAAGCTGTATTGGCATGAATCATGTCAAAAATGAATGAAGAAGATAAGCACGAGTTGGTCTCAGTATTTGCAAGGAAGAAAAAGTATGTTAAAAATAAAATTTTGATCAACGCGATCCAAAAATTTTATGAAAGGGACTGGAAGACAAAATTTTGTTGGCAAAAAGATACATGACATTGACTGTGAAGGAAGCCTTTGCCATATTCGACGAAGAGCAGCGGAGCGCTGGAAGAGGTATTTAAAATTGAATTTCTTTTTTCAAGTTGACTTTGCTGAAAATTTCGTCTGCGAGGGACAAGATGAAGTACAAAATGCGCATTGGAATCAGCGGCAGCTTTCTTTGTTTACGACTGGCTGTTACCACAATGACGCCTTTCAGGCAAAAGTATTCGTATCTAACAATTTTTTTTTTTTTTTTTTTGCGAATATGAATTTATTGTATCTTCAAACTGAACTAACAATAAGTGTTCAAATCTTAAGTATAAATATTATAATTAGGCCCAACCAGTGTCGGACATAAACTTAGTGATAGTAATTAATAATACATAAATATGTTAAGCACAAAAATATTCAAAAAATCCAATCCGAAGTGTGGCGTATTAAGGCCGTAGTATCCCTCTTTCTTAAGCGGATGTGTCCAGGAAAGTTCAAGATGTTACGAGCAAGGGGATTAGGATGGGACTCGAGTTTTGTTAAATATTTGCCTGCATATTTTGCAATTTCAGCGGTCACAAGTGGCATATTTAAATCACGATGTAAAATTGAATTTTTCATGTACCAAGGAGCCGATGTTATTAAACTTAAAATTTTGTTTTGCATCCGTTGGATTCTCTCTACATTGGAAGCTGAAGCAGTGCCCCATAGCTGAATTCCGTAACACCATATGGGTTTCAAAAGCGACTTGTATATTAAGAGTTTACAATCTAGACTGAGGGTAGAATTTCTACCAATCAGCCAATGTATCTGAGTCAATTTAAGTTTTATTTGTGTCAGCTTAGAGTCAATGTGGTTTTTCCATGTGAGGCGTCGGTCGAGGTGTATACCAAGATATTTCACATGTGAATGTTGAGGAACAACTTGATTGTTGATTTGAATGGGGGAACAAGTGTCTCTTCGTAGTGTAAATGTGACATGAACACACTTTTGTTCATTTACTTTTATTCTCCATAAGTTCAACTACAATTCCAACAGGTTAATATGTTGCTGAAGATAACGGGATGCCTCGTGAGGGTTTTCATGCATACTAATGCAGGCTGTATCATCGGCAAATGTAGAAATGAGGATATTACTGCTCAAAGGCATATCACTGGTATAAATCAAATACAAAACTGGCCCCAGTATACTCCCCTGTGGCACCCCAGATGAGATAGTTTCGGGCACACTCGTGAAGTCTCCTTCCACGACAGTGAACTTCCGGGCAAGAATGTAACTTTCCAATAGATTAACAATGTTCATTGGTAGATATCTCCTCAATTTCAAAATCAGGCCCTCATGCCACACTTTATCAAATGCTTGAGAAACATCAATAAAGAGGGAAGAACAATACTTCTTTTCCTCAAATGTTCTTCTTATGAAATGAACCAATCTATGAGTTTGTTCAATGGTGCTATGCTGACTTCTAAACCCAAATTGATGGTCCGGTATGCACCCATTATCAGTTAGAATTGGGGACAATTTTGTCATGAGCAGTTTTTCGAAGAGCTTTGAAATTGTTGACAGCAAACTTATTGGCCTATATGACTCAGCCTTAGTAAGATCTTTGCCCGCCTTTGGAATCATTTTCTGCCATACCTAAATTGGCGCGTCAAGCGTTGTCTGGCTGTCAAAAGTTCTCATGCCCATACATTTTGTATGGAGCATACCGAAATAACGCGGCGTCAACGCTTTGCTATTGGAAAATCCGATTTTGACAACGCGTTAAGAAGTGAAGTTGACTGCAGAAGTACTATTGTTTTTTTTTTAATGTGTCATTAATGCTCAGTGCTGCCACAACCAAAAAATTTTTACAACCAAAATTCGCTTTAAAAGTTACCAAATGAGAAAAAAAAAACTTTAACTCTTCTAAATAACTAATTTTTCCAAATTTTAATTATTTTATTTTAATTTAAATAACAAAATTTTAAACACAAAATCACAAACAACAATGTCGTCCGGCAGCCTGTTAAAATAATCAGGGTTGTTTTATTTGTTTGTTCGATAACCCTGTTTTAATCGTTTTGACATAACGTTGACGCTTTTATTTAGGTATGGCATATCAGCGTTAAAGCTTGGCGTAAAAAAACGTTGCGCTTGACGCTTTTATTTAGGTATGGCAGTTTGACCATGGCAAGTTTCCAGCTGTGTGGATAATACTGCAATCGTAAAATGCCATTAAAAATAAATGACAGGATTCTAATAGCAATACGAGGCAAATTCATCAGCATCTTGTTACTAATTCCATCAATACCCGCGGCCTTCTTTGGGTTGGTTGCAGCAATTAGTTTTTGCACATCACGCATCTTAAACTTTATGGGTCGAGGGGGTAGAGCAACTACACTCGGCAAATCAACAGCACCAGTACATGAGTTTGGGGTAAATACGTGTTTTAAATGCTCAGCAAATATGTTACCTTTTTCAGTATTGGTTCTTGCCCAACCTCCGGTAGAAGTGCGCAAGGGTGGTTTAGACTCAACGGGTGTTTTAAGTTTTTTAGCAGCGCGCCACAAGGAGTAATTAGATGCTGCTGTGACATCGAGACCTTCCAGATAGTTCTTAAGAGAAGCAGATTTTTCAGATGAAAGCAACTCTTGGAGTCGTTTTGTGCATTCTCTAAGTCTAATTTTATGTTGGGGTGATCTGTGCTGTTGCCATTGCCTTCTAGCTCTTCTTTTTTCACATACGAGACGTTCAATATCCGCAGAATAAATTCTATTAAACCCAGTCTGCGGATAGGAAGTAGTGGCATGTTTAGCAGCCTGTTTAATATTCTCAGTAAGATTGGCAATGTTAAGTTCAATATCATTGGGAGTTCTAAGCCTGATGTTTCCCGTACAATGACTACTGAGATATTTTTTGAACCCCAGCCAATTAACATGATTTATCATCTTCACATATGGGTGAGGCAAGTCACTTCTGTGGGCTACAAATTGTAACGATCGTTGGCGAGTGATCGGAGGAGAGATCATGAGAAGCTTCAACATGAATTAAATCCCTAGAGATATTTTTCATGACGCCAAGATCTATAACATCTGGAATTTTTTGTGGGTCAGTAGGCCAGTAAGTGGGCTCCCCGCTCGAAATGACATCCAAACCCATTTTTGAAATTGTGTTGAACAACGCTCGACCTCTAGGTGTAATAAGACGCGATCCCCAGAACGTATGCTTTGCATTGTAGTCCCCAGCTGCTACCAAACAAGGTTGTTTGCATTAAGAGCTTCAGAACTCACAGTAAAATAGGCATTTCTGCCGTTAGAACTCACTTCACAATTGTTTGTTTTTGAGGTACTCATGCAGAGTATTCCTCAGTCACTTTGTTTACGGTTGTTTTTTTTTTTTGTTTGTTTTCTTGTTTCAGATTATATGATAAATTATTAATGCAAATAAAGCAAATTTCGCCAAATCTGTACTTATTACGAATCAGTACTTATTACGAATATTTTTTTTGTTTGTATTTTTTGTTTGTTTACTATGTAAAAAAAACTCCGCTAACACGTCTGTTCACTACGAAGGTTCAACAAGACAATCTAACAATTTGATACACACAAAAGACACAATAGTTCCATATCTTTGGAAATTACTCTCAAATTTACCGGCTTCTCTCAAAATGTTAAAAATTTGGAGTGATGGACCATCATCTCAATCTAAAAACAAGTTTATTGCTTGCTTGATTCCTCAATTGGAAGCCGAGTTTGGTCTAAAAATCATCTGGAATTTCTTTGCAACATCACATGGCAAAGGATGTGTTGATGGAATAGGTGCAACCGTGAAAATAATCGTGGGAAAAAGCATTAAAGCTCGGAATATCGTCGTAAATAGTGCTTCGGATTTTGTTCGCGCATTCAAATTGACGCAATCAAAAATGGAAGTTGAAGAGGTAACAGATGGTGAATTTTTGACCAGATAAATCAAGAGATGAAAGTGGCTGAGCTGTTCTCCGGTGCTAAAAAATATTCGCAACATTTCCAATTCGCACCAAATTCAAGTCATTGATGGCAAATCTGTCATCTTTTGCACATCCAAAGTAGGATATAACAAAATATCTCTTTAATTTGTGATTGTTTTACTAAAAAATATTTAATAAATTAAGACTGTTTCTAAAACATTAAAAACGAATGGTATTTCCATAACAGACTCTTCTAAATGAATCTTACATTGAATTTCAAATAAATATTTCACATTTTTCGTTTTACTACAAACATTGGAGTTTAATTTGCACGGTTTTGAACCGAGTTTTCTTACAAGTCAAGACGGGTAACGTTGCCAGTGTTTTGTGTAACGTTGCCAGTACCCAAATTCTTGGGGGGAAAACAGCAAAAAGTAAAAATTTGAGAGAAGTTACTTATTTTCATCTCTTCAATAGTCCTTGGGACGTAACATATTGGAATATGAAGGAGTTTGCTTTGGCAGATTTTTTATCAAATGTAAAACAACTTCAAAACTCACTTCTCCGACCTGTAACGTTGTCAATGCTCTTTACACGCTTCTAACTCCGCCGTCTTAGAAGGTATCAAAAAAAGTAAAAGCAAAAGAAATAGTAAAAGTAAAAGAAATAGAAAAATTCGTTGTTTTTTTTTTGTGAAGATATGAGCATGAAGAAAACAAAAAGTTGTAAAAATGTAACGTTGCCAGTAAAGTAATTGACCATATATATATTTTTTGATTTTAGTTTAATTATTGTTTACAGCATTGTTCGTTACTTGTTTTTTAATATACTTTTTTAAAAATTTTCAAATTCCTAACGATATGAGAATTATTAAAAGAATCATAACTACTTCTAAACTTAGTGAAAACCTATTTTTATTTACGGCGTAAGTGTTGAAATTTTGTTCTAATTTTGTATCGGCTATCCCCATTGCTCTGATATTTTCAAATACCTCATTAATTCTATCTTCTGGGATTATGTGAGAATGGTTGATGTAGTCCGGTACTAACAGGTCTGGGTACGTATTCCTCCTGCTTAAGTAGCTGTTCCCACTTCTTAAAAATTATGTCGATTTCTTCTTTTGTAGTCATAAGAATCAAGTATTTGTGGGATTCCTTACTAAATTGTTAGATTGTATTTTTTAAAGTATTATTTTTAGTTCAGCAGGATCCAATTTTTTTTTTTTTTTTTTTTTTTTTTTTTTTTTTATATATTGCAGGATCTCCAAAAATTTCAGTTTGGCAGGATCGCCATGTGGTGTTTAAAAAGGATAAAAATTGATAATAAGGAAAAAGGTAGAAAAATGTAAGTATTTTCTGAGCACTGCTGCCGCGTTAGTCCCGCATTAAAATTCAGATTTTGAAAATAGAAAAAGGTTTATTGATTGCTAATTCAATCCTGAATTGTATTTCCAAAAATACTAGCTTATATACTAAATTATTCTACTCTTCAGCATTATTGCGTACACTAACAAATCAATACTTAATTTTGTTGTTCCCATGGGATTTTGCTAAGTTGCAAGAAAATATTGATATTGAATGCAAAACGTTTTACCGGTAGCAGTACATAAAGTTCAATAGTAATTTCTGCTGACCAAACTTAAAATAAACAGGACGGTTCAACATTCAAGTTCAAGAGTCTTGCTAAATAAATTTAAACAAATTAAGTTCTTAAATTACAACAGTGCTTAATCTAAGTATACATCCACTACACTCGGCATTTGTCAATTGGACGAAGTTTACTCGAAACGTTAATAATTAAAGCATTGAATTATTGCCCCTCTTAAACTTTCTCGTCCTCACCCTGCAACGAAAGATATGTTGCAAAACGTAGCTATGTCGGACTCCCTCGTTAGTTGGAGGAGGAATCTATCACCAGTTTACGTGGTCTGAAGACCACCCCTCTGTCTCAAAGGCCCTCTATAACAACAGAGAAGGGCTTCAGTTCCCTTGACGTGTACCATCCTTTGCAGATAATATCTTCACCTTTTCAAAATCTCCGAGGATGCAAGCTATAATATTGGTAGCATTTTTACACTATATGATTATTAACATTGCCATTACCTAATGCCTTCTCAATAACAGTAGTCATTTCCTTGATATTATAGGTTATAGGTTGTTATTTTCGGAACATTCTTCGACTTGTGTTCTTTTTCGATTTTCGTTTCTCCTTGCCTTTCAGATCTTTTTCTTCCTCTTGTCTCGAGTTTGCACCCGGGTTTTTGTCACCAACTCTCCACTATCCGTTTTAGTTTGGATTTTTCTTCGATAGATCGACGGAAATCGGGTTTTACTTTGAGAATTTTCCTTACGTCTTCAATGTCACAGGTCTTCAATGTGCTCTGCAACCCTCTGTCTTTTTTTCACATTAGCCTTCTCATCGTCCTCCATCATTATAATCGTAGCAAAAAAATGATTCTTCCGTTATACAGGCAGAAATTTTTTTGTTCCGTGCACTTAATAGTTATTCACGTCATTAGAGCAAAACACTAACTCAGTTTATTGAGGCAAATGTTACCCCTGTTATACTAATTTTAATACATGGATGTATATAAAACATAATTTGAAACATATGATTGGGTAGATTTGTATTTAAGTAAATTCCGTTAAATTGAAAAGGCTTTAAATTCAATTATAATTCCCTGCTCAGCTATGTAGTTATAAAAATATGAATTGAAATGTTAAATTGCTTCAGTTATCTCTTAATTTAATTTAAAACATTTTAATAAAATATAATAAATAGTCATTAGTGAACTTTAAGGTATAATTGCGGGTGCAATGAAATAGGCTCTCTGGCGATTGTAGTATAAAAAATTTGTTTTTGATAAAAAAAACGGAGAACTTCTAAAAACTAACTTTTTGCCATTCTTTAATATTTTTAATTGGCTGTCCTAAGCCATTTAATTGTTCAGTAAAATGATCCTATTTGCCCTTTTGTTATATTCAAATGGCAGCTTACCTCGGCCAATATCTGAATTGATTTTCATCAGCTCGACCAGCTTTGCCATTTGTTTTTTATTTGTAATTTTGCTAAGAAATATTTATTTTATTTTATATTTATTTATTTTACTTTTATTTTTTACAGTATTGTATCTTTTGCAAAACAAATTTTTAATGCATACATAAATTTTTTAATCTATTTTCGATCTTCAACTTGTAATGTAGTCAAACAACACCTAATGAGCTGTTGTAGATTTTTGACAGTGCGAACAACACATACTGACAACAGTTGTAAACCATAATCGCATTTAAAAAAATACAACATTAAAGTAACAACTGTTGTAAACCATAATGGGGGCATATAATTCAGTCCACCAAATTATTAACATAAATTATAGTATACAAATAATAATGAATTAATTACTTATTAACCGGTTGCGGGCGCAACAACGAATTATTGCAGGTGCGACTTGTGTAACTCAGTTGGTTATAAAAATCACTCGAAGTACAAAGAAACAAGAGATCAAATAACGTACACTGCCACTTAAAGTAAATACTTATTTTCAAGTACGCCAATATTCGCATAAAATCGTTTAGATATATTATTACAATCAACCTTCGACTTTTACTACAATACTATCAAATTTAACGTCTGCTTTATCATTCGAAGTTGCATTATCATCTAAATCGCTGCAAATATAAGAAACTCTCAGTTTATCTTTTTTAAATTATGACAACTGCTTTGTTGTTGTTTACGTAGCTGAATTCGCCTTGACTTCATATATCATTGTGAAGAAAAAAATATAATAAGAAGGACGTATTAATAAGAAGGACTCAATCGACGAACTCAACGGAATCAGATGTATCCACAAAATTTGTTAAGTAACATTAAAAAACTAGGAAAACTCAGCTAATTTGTTTAATTGTTGATGCATAAATCTTATTAATGTTCCCCTAGAATATGCCTTCTATAATTCCTTGTCGGAATTACCCTATCCTGGATGGCAATAGCAAATCCTTCAGTTTCAGAGTATAGCAATCCTTTTAGTAACCACAGATTCGAGCTCTCCGTATCGATATGAGTCTGTTCTAGGTCCTTTGGGTGTATTCCATGTATTCATGTACATGTATTCAACTGCAGCATCCCCAAGTACTTGTACCCTTCACCATCAGCTAGCTTTTCGATGACTTAATTCTTATTTATAGAGTATCCACTAGACGATGTCATACTTTTTCCACGACATAAGTGAATAAGTTTGCATTTTTCAATGTCAATTCCATGCTGATATCATCACTAAATGCTTTGACTATGTTGATAAGCCGGGGAGTGCCACATAATCCCCAAAATCAAAATCCCCAAACACAAAATACCCAAGCGAAAAAAAATCCCCAAAACAAAATCCCCAAACACAAAATCCCCAAATACAAAATCCCCATATTTTTTGGAGATAGTGTCACAAAATCCCCAAACACAAAATACCCAAATGTTTACGATATTACCGATCATATAAACAAAAGTGCAAGTAATGCTATAGCGATGTGGAACAACTATGGAAATCATCACTTTTTAATTTCGCTTTACTTTATTTATCATTGCTTTCCATTCACTTATTTTGTTACTACGTTTATAAAACTTCGCTCTCAATTATCACTACATATATTTTTTTTAAATATTAATTTCAAACTGAACTACTTTTATAACGAAATATTGTTTTTTTTTCTTTATTGTTATATATTTTAAATTAATACTACTCTTCATGACATACCTATTAAATATTTGTGAATTTATCATACAATTTGTTTTGATTTTTAAATATTAATTTCAAACTGAACTACTTTTATAACGAAATATTGTTTTTTTTTCTTTATTGTTATATATTTTAAATTAATACTACTCTTCATGACATACCTATTAAATATTTGTGAATTTATCATACAATTTGTTTTGATTTTTAATTTCAGAAATAATGCCAAACACAAAATCCTCATTTTCTGTATAAAATACATTAAAATTAGGTTAAAAATCGCGCGATTTTTAACCTTATTTTAATGTATTTTATACAGAAAATGAGGATTTTGTGTTTGGGGATTTTGTGTTTGGGGATTTTGATTTGGGGGATTTTGATTTGGGGATTTTGATTTTGGGGATTTAGATTTGGGGATTTTGATTTGGAGATTTTGATTTTGGGGATAATGTGGTACACCCGATAAGCCGATGTATTTTGTCCTTGTTTGGAACGTACATTTTCAGATCATCAACGAACAACAAGTGACTAATGATTTTATTTTGGCTGGTTCCTTTCAATTCGTATTCGATGTTCGTTCTGTTAATAAGTCTACTTAATGGATTCAGTGCCAAGCAAAGCCATAAAGGACTGATAGCGTCTCCCTGAAGTATACCCTAGGTGTAGCTTGACAGTCCATAACGACATGAAAAATTTCATTGCGGTAATAATGTTTTCGCTCACTCGATACGTCTGCAACATTTTTATGAGATACTCAGTAGGTAAACAATCGAACGCTTTTTTATAATCTATGAAGCACATACTCAGGTTTCTTTATTGCCTCACTTATTTGTATCGAAAAATTTTGTTCAAATTTCGTGATTTTCAATCACTGAGGATCAATACGAGGATTTTTATAAAACTATTGGCCCTTGTTTCATAGCAGCTGGCGACTACAATGCAAAGCATACGTTCTGGGGGTCGCGTCTTATTACACCTAGAGGTCGAGCATTGTTCAACACAATTTCAAAAATGGGTTTGGATGTCATTTCTAGCGGGGAGCCCACTTACTGGCCTACTGACATACAAAAAATTCCGGATGTTATAGATTTTGGGGTCATGAAAAATATCCCTAGGGATTTAATTCATGTTGAAGCTTCACATGATCTCTCCTCCGATCACTCTCCCACGATCGTTACAATTTGTAGCCCACTAAGAAGTGACTTACCTCACCCATATATGAAGATGATAAATCGTGTTAACTGGCTGGGGTTCAAAAAATATCTCAGTACTCATTGTACGGAAAATATCAGGCTTAGAACTCCCGATGATATTGAATTTAACATTGCCAATCTTACCGATAATATTAAACAGGCTGCTAAACATGCCACTACCTCCCATCCGCAGACTGGGTTTAATAGAATTTATTCTGCGGATATTGAACGTCTCGTATGTGAAAAAAGAAGAGCTAGAAGGGAATGGCAACAATACAGATCGCCCCAACATAAAATCAGACTTAGAGAATGCACTAAACGACTCCAAGAGTTGCTTTCAGCTGAAAAATCTGCTTCTCTTAAGAACTACCTGGAAGGTCTCGATGTCACAGCAGCATCTAATTACTCCTTGTGGCGCGCTGCTAAAAAACTTAAAACACCCGTTGAGTCTAAACCACCCCTGCGCACTTCTACCGGAGGTTGGGCAAGAAGTAATACTGAAAAAGGTAACATATTTGCTGGGCATTTAAAGTACGTATTTACCCCAAACACATGTACTGGTGCTGTTGATTTACCGAGTGTAGTAGCTCTACCCCCTCGACCCATGAAATTTAAGATGCGTGATGTACAAAAACTAATTGCTGAAACCAACCCAAAAAAGGCCCCGGGTATTGATGGAATTAGTAACAAGATGCTGATGAAGTTGCCTCGTATTGCTATTAGAATCCTGTTATTTATTTTTAATGGCATTTTACGACTGGAGTATTATCCACACAGCTGGAAACTTGCCATGGTCAAAATGATTCCAAAGGCGGGCAAAGATCTTACCAAGGCTGAGTCTTATAGGCCAATAAGTTTACTGTCAACAATTTCAAAGCTCTTCGAAAAGCTGCTCATGACAAAATTGTCCCCAATTCTAACTGATAATGGGTGCATACCGGACCATCAATTTGGTTTTAGAAGTCAGCATAGCACCATTGAACAAACTCATAGATTGGTCCATTTCATAAGAAGAGCATTTGAAGAAAAAAAGTATTGTTCTTCCCTCTTTATTGATGTCTCTCAGGCATTTGATAAAGTGTGGCATGAAGGCCTAATTGTAAAATTGAAGACATATCTGCCAATAAACATTGTAAATCTATTGGAAAGTTATATTCTTGCCCGGAAATTCACTGTTGTGGAAGGAGACTTCATGAGTGAGCCCGAAACTATCTCATCCGGTGTGCCACAGGGGAGTATACTGGGTCCAGTTTTGTATTTGATCTATACCTGTGATATGCCTTTTAGCAGTAATATCCTCACCTCTACATTTGCCGATGATACAGCCTGCCTTAGTATGCATGAAAACCCTCACGAGGCATCCCGTTATCTTCAGCAACATATTAACCTGTTGGAATTGTAGTTGAACTTATGGAGAATAAAAGTAAATGAACAAAAGTGTGTTCATGTCACATTTACACTACGAAGAGACACTTGTTCCCCCATTCAAATCAACAATCAAGTTGTTCCTCAACATTCACATGTGAAATATCTTGGTATACACCTCGACCGACGCCTCACATGGAAAAACCACATTGACTCTAAGCTGACACAAATAAAACTTAAATTGACTCAGATACATTGGCTGATTGATAGAAATTCTACCCTCAGTCTAGATTGTAAACTCTTAATATACAAGTCGCTTTTGAAACCCATATGGTGTTACGGAATTCAGCTATGGGGCACTGCTTCAGCTTCCAATGTAGAGAGAATCCAACGGATGCAAAACAAAATTTTAAGGTTAATAACATCGGCTCCTTGGTACATGAAAAATTCAATTTTACATCGTGATTTAAATATGCCACTTGTGACCGCTGAAATTGCAAAATATGCAGGCAAATATTTAACAAAACTCGAGTCCCATCCTAATCCCCTTGCTCGTAACATCTTGAACTTTCCTGGACACATCCGCTTAAGAAAGAGGGATACTACGGCCTTAATACGCCACACTTCGGATTGGATTTTTTGAATATTTTTGTGCTTAACATATTTATGTATTATTAATTACTATCACTAAGTTTATGTCCGACACTGGTTGGGCCTAATTATTATATTTATACTTAAGATTTGAACACTTATTATTAGTTCTATTTGAAGATACAATAAATAAATAAAAAAAAAAAAAAAAAATATATATATATATATATATATATATATATATATATATATATATATATATATATATATATATATATATATATATATATATATATATATATATATATATATATATATATATATATATATATCTCACTTATTTCCTCCATACTAATTTCACCTGACTCATTTGATCTATGTTACTGAATGCTGTTCGTTCTTCAGTAACTCAATTTGCATCATCATTGTAGATTCTTTGCTTTGACCATATACTCGACCAATATCTTGCGGCTTGATCAATTGGAATAAATTCTTGTGGCATCTGGTTTCCATATTTAAGTTTACGGAAAAACTTTTTTTTATCTTTTTTATAGGAAGGGTTCTCCTGTTTTCTACTAAGGCATTTTCTGTATCTAGCTAATCTTTTCGAAATAGCAGCTAGCTGCTGCCTTTTCTTGTCCTTCACTTCTACAAGCATATTCGTAGTTAATTCTCGACAGGTGAGTGGTCTTATAATCTTGTTGATATTGTAAGTTAGCCTTGTAGACTACACTCCCTTGGCATAGTTCGTAATCTGTCCCATTTCTATTCTTAGCTTCCGTATTCTGTTTACAAGTCGCTTTTCCCACGGTGGTTCTTATTGCGGGATCGGTGTTGCTCTTCTTTGGCTTTCTTGAGGTAGTATTCTCAATCCTGTTCTTATTACTGAAACAGCAGAAATGTAGATAAGGTTAATTGTGTTCAAATTCACATCTGGTTCAAGATACGGTGGCAAAAGTTGTTCATTTTAAAAGGATAGTAGTTGGCATACTTCTGGAGTATTTCTTACTCTTGGCAGACTTGGTCTTCGTTGAGGGTCTACATTTTCGAATTCTTCTTGAGCAGATCGGAAATTATAAGTCAGGCGTTGAAGCATAATGCTTTCACTTCCGATTTCTGTATTTGGATTAGTAGTTCCCGCTGTTTCACTGTCCGTTTCATGAGCTCCGTTATTATTAATATCTGCAATAGATGATGTGTGCAGATCATTATAGTTAGCGACTGTTTGGCTTGTTGTTGCTAGCTCCTCTCGTCTTATTTCCCCTGTTGAAAATGGCTCATTAGTTGTTCTCATCTCTAGTGCTTTGATCTCATTCACTTCCGTATCGCTTAGCAACTTTCTATTGATATTGATATTTTGCTCCGTGAGCCGGACAAGATGTGGGTAGGATTGCAGAAACAACTGTCTTAAAAGTGGTCTATAATCATGTAATTCAGTTTCTAGGTTTGTTGCAATGAAATAACAACGAATTACTTCACGGTTCATTTGTGTTGTCCATTGAATTCGTAGTCTTTGTAATCCTGTCCGGGTGGTTGAGACGGGTATTGTTCTTAAAACACTCGGACATGGGTTGTGGATGTGGTTGGGTTATTGTTGATAGTTGCTCTTTCGGGTTCCCCGACCAGTTTCAAATCTAACAACTGACCACCAACAGCTCGTATGCTGTCGTCCCTAGTGTTGGCTCCAGGTGACGCCCCGACGACCTCGGGCAGCGGTAGATTATCTACATTCATATTGTACCGTGTCTCCATGTTCGATATGTGTTGTTGGTTTGCAGTTTTCCTTCAGATAACAAAAAGGCCGCTACCACTGGGAGGGAGAACAGACGCCCACTTACATGCTTCCTGGCTGCCAGCTTAGGATTTAAGATTATGTGTTGTTTGGTCCGCGGGTGGTATTTTATTTTCCACCTACCCGGGGTATCAACCGAGCACTCCTCTATCCGCCACCTGAGGACGCGCCCTCTAGGGATACAACACCCCCCAATGTTATTGTTATTATTATAATTATTATTATATTATATTA
The DNA here is from genome assembly GCA_963681545.1 of Germaria angustata. NCBI lineage: Eukaryota > Metazoa > Arthropoda > Insecta > Diptera > Tachinidae > Germaria > Germaria angustata. The sequence continues at coordinate 76,925,684 of OY813000.1, read as the reverse complement.
TTGTTACTAAAATATGTAAATATAAAAATAAGTTTTTATACAAACAATTGCATACTTATACATAACTGTACTTAGATTAAAAAAGCAGTAATGGAAATATGTTTTAACCTTAATGTACATAGGTCAAAACTCATGTGAATATTTATATTGCTTATATTTATTTGCTTATTATTGAAAAATAGATTGCAAATAAAAACAATATGCAAAAAATTACTATTTAAAAAATTAGAAATTTTCTATAATGAACACTGGGTTGAAAACAAAACAGATATATAACAGATACCATCAGAAAGCAAATGGCTATTATCGTTGGGTAAAAAGTTTTCGTTATCCGTTAATAACCAAAGTTTTTCACCGTTACAGGTCATAACAGACGTACTATAACAATACATTCAGACACTTGACAATTATAATAATGGAGAAAAAGAAACAGCCAGAAATAAACTTGCATACAGGATTACTCAGTTCAAGAGAAACACAAGAAATTCCCAAAATATAAACTTATTCTTGCCGTTTTTGAAAATACAACGAAGTTTTTAAAGAGACACAAAAACATAATTATAACGCAATCGGATAAAGGTAACAAAACGGTTACCATCAACAAACATGACTACGAGAATAAGATGGAGATGCTCTTAATCTTAATTAATAATCTTGGTCCTGTATAAAAAAGAACATATAGATAGTAGGCAAAAACTCAAACTCTTCTTGTTCGGCAGCAACTGGCCCCAGAATCTACGGATTGCCTAAAATACATAAAGATGGCATGTCATTACGACCTGTAGTGTCATCTTTTCAAGTTCCATGTTACCAATTAAGTAAATATGTGGGAAATATACTTAAAAATATAGTATCGGACAAATATAATATAAAAAAAATCATTGGATTTAAAGCAACGGGTCAGAAAATTAGAACTTAACAACAATGGCATCTTATTGTCGTTTGATGTCGTTTCCTTATTCACTAACATTCCCATTAACACAGCCATAAATAACATAATGAACAAATGAAATACAAATATTTGGTATGCCCATGGGAAACCCCCTCTCCGACGATTGCCGACATAGTTTTGGATAATTTACTTGACTGAACTCGACAGCAAAAACATCAATATAAAATACGTAGCTAAATATGTACGTAGATGATATTTTAGCTGTAATCAACATTGCGACAAGGATGAGATATTAAACACTGAACAAATATCACCCTAAAATTTAATTTACATTAGAAGTTGAGTCAAGAGGAGAAATTGCTTACATGGATATTAAACTATATAGGGAAAATAATACTATAACTTTTGACTGGTATTCAAAAAACATTTCATCAGGCAGAATTATTAACTTCAATGCCAATCAACCGAAAAACCAGATATTAAATACCGCCAAAAATTTCACCCAGATAGTTCTTGACATTAGTGACCATCAATTCCACACACCGAACATTCAAAAAATAACTAAAATATTAAAAGCCAATAGTTTTCCTGTAGATTTAATTAAATCTCTAATATCGTCATATAAAAGCTTAGAAAATAGTGAACACGTTAACCCTAACAAAGATGAGAAACATTTTTACAGCATAGAATACATACACACTGATTATAAAAACATAAGAAGAATAATAAACAAAAATGACATAAGCTTTGCTTACAAACCAAACAAAACATTAATTGCCTGGCCCACGATGTCGAACGACATCTTTCGCTTGCATAAATACGTTTGAAACAGCAACAAATTTTAAAATGTTGGTTTTGGTTTGAATGTATTTAAGCACGCGAACAATGTCGTTCGACATCGGGGGCCAGGCAGTAAGTACAATATTTACAAATACAACAATAACTGCAATTTAGTTTACATAGGCACCACTAAGAGAAGTTTGGGCACAAGATTGATATTAATAAGAAAAAAGAGAGCACTGGATTATTACAACATATATTACTAACAAACCACATACCTGACTTTGACAACTTTAAAATACTTGATAAAGAAAACAATACAAAGAAGGGATTTATAACTGAAAGCTTAAGAATTCAACAAAAAATCAACAAAACAATGAACAAAAAGGAAGATACGGACAATTTAAGCAGTAATTATAAGATGGTCATGAAAAACAGTTTGTCTTTTTGATAAAAGCTTTTTCAAAAGTTTGTTCTATTATACTTATATTTATTTATTGATGATGTTAATTGTTAAGAAATTAATTTATTAGTGTAATATAACAATTAATATTGAAATTAATTATTTGGGATATTCTCCCCAACTAATCGTTAGAAACAATTAGAGCTTTTGCAAAATGCATATAGAAAAAATCAAAAGTTTGTTGTGGCTTTAGCTCTTCATATGCCGCCATTTCATTGGTTGCTAAAACCAAATCGTCAGTGAAGTTTAAGTAGTTTGAAAACACTGACGATTTGGTTTAAGCAACCAATGAAATGTCGGCATATGAAGAGCTAAAACCACCACAAACTTTTGATTTTTTCTATGCATTTTGCAGAAGCTCTAATTGTTTCTAACGATTAGCTGGGGAGAATATCCCAAATAATGAATTTCAATATTAAGTATCTAAAATAAAGATTTTATTTTTCATTTTTTGCCCAACTGAATACAATCATTAACGACCAACGGGCGTTTAATTGTAAGGGTGTTGAAAGAAAAATAAAATAGACTCACGTTGAGTAAATTGTTTGTTGTGTTGGTTTGTATAGAAACATTCTAAGCCTACTATGATTATGTATTTGTTGTAATTCATATGCAATATTGAAATTCTCATATTGTATTTGATTTATGTGGCATAAACATCCGAGGTTGAATGTTTTCAAACTGCTTAAACTTCACTGACGATTTGGTTTCAGCAACCAATGAAATGTCGGCATATGAAGAGCTAAAGCCACAACAAACTTGATTTTTGTAATATAATAATAAGTAATTGTTAAAATTTTCACCACTAATTATAAAAATTTTTTAAATCTTGATGTTTTTAATATATTAATAAAATAACGGAATTGTATATATTTTAATAATATATATTCATATATACCGATATCTTATAATTCTGTAAGAAATCAATGCTAAAACATATATAATATACTTCGCATAGTTCGGGGACGTTGTATATATATTGGGTACCTGGATTCAAATTATGCTGTACGTAAATAAAAAAAAAATACCAGATGCATCTCAGTCTCCTCTCTGTGCTAGATAACATTAAAACATATAATTTAGAAGTTAACATAAAATTTCTCTACAAATTATTAAATATAATAATAATAATAGTAATAATTGCTTATATATTTCTGGTTATTTATATAAAAAAATATATGTCACCTTGATTAGTTTTGATATAATTCGAGAAAATTTTAGTTTATTTTTAATGAAAGAAAATTCTATCGACAGGCTCCAATAAAAATCTGCCAGATAATTTAAAGTGACTTGGAATATTCTAACGAAACAATTCCTAAAAAATTTAAAATATAATTTTACGATTTTTTGCTTCATCGTAAAATAAATAAATTTTACGAACAATTTTCATGCAATTTTGTTCAACTTTTAACACACTAATTCAAATTTTCGTGCTATTTTTAAATTAAGTACCTCAACCACAGATTTTGTAAAAAGATATCGTTTGATGCGAATTCGACCTCGACCATTTTTTATATATGTATATAGCAAACGTGTTTTTCATTCTTTAAGGTTTTTAAAGCCTACATAATTATGAGAGTGATCTGTGTCATATATTTTTTTTTTAGAAAACTAGGCGAAACTGATTCAGTTTAAAATAATGTAGAGCGAAATGACACAAACAATTTCTTTTTAAATTTTGACGTAGGGTACAAATAGATAAGACTAAGCGCTTCTTTATATTAATAAAACAAAAAAACTATAATAAACTACAAACATTGGTTACTTTTTTATATAAACTGTCTAATATAATTAAATTTATTGAAGAAATTTGTGCAGAATATATACTAAAAAAATTCCCATGTGAACGCTAATTAAACCGCAATAAAGGCTATTTAAAACCACTTCCTTTATTGACATTAACGTTCAGATATGCAAAACAAATTTCTTTTCTTTATAATTTTTAAGCTTAAGGTCTTTTATTTTTTTAACAATTTAATTAAAAATAATAATAATAAATAAATACGCATTAAGTATCATCTTCAGGACAATTCTCTTTTTTATAAATAATAAAATTAAAATATTAACATTTCAAAAAATGAAAGAAAGAGAAAATTTTGTGTCATATATGAAAAAATATATAAAAAATATATATATACAATATAATAAATATTTTTTTTTGAAAAAAAATATACATATATGTAAATAATAAAAAATAATTATTTAGTATCGAAATATTGATTATTATTATTTTTTTTAATTAAATTGTTAAAAAATAAAAGAAAACAAATTATTATAAAAAAAAGGTCAAAAAATATAGATACATTATCAAAACAAATTTCCCTATTACATTAACTTTGAAAACAAATTACCTTAGAAATATACCTGGTTACAAATATGGGTGCAAATGTGACAACAATTCTCTTTCTGCATATTACATTTTTACTGTTAGCAACTCTAAATAACTGTCAGAAATGTATGAAATATTTATTTGAGGCGATAGAACGATCTATATAATTGGAAGTTTAAAGATGATTTCATATAAATGTTTATCACGGCTACGCACATTGGGGTGAATGGTATAGAAAATGATTAATTAAAATAATGAACTTTAACTTTCACAACCGCGTTTGGTACCATATGAATGTAGATAAAATTCTACATCACTAACTGCAAAAATAAAAGTTCTAAGTTGTTTACTTTATTTGCAGTGTGTGTTTAAAGTTCAATAATTTTTGTTATTTTTGCGCGCATTGATTTAAAGAGAAAATTTTGATATTTCAAGTGATTATATTTGTTATGAAGACTTCTATAAGTAAAAGTTTTATAATGGAACCTTCAACTTCGGGTAGATGAGCATATAAAAAATTATTTTTTGTTTAGATAAATGTTTTAGAAATAAAAAATATAGAAAAACAAAATTGCTCTAAAAATGTGGTATTTTTGATATATACACTGAGTTGCAACAACCTTGCGGATGAGTGCAGGAAAAAATAATTTTATGCTCTTAAAACATATTTTAGCTAATAAATCCCAGAATGTCTAGTTGCGCATTTGTGCGATTTTTGAGTTATGAAGGTTTTTGGGACACAACTCCAGTTGCTAAAAATCAATATGAAAAAGTCAAACAAAAGAAAAAGTTGATTTTTATATATTTTGTTGTTATTGTTGTTTTTATTGTAGCTAATGAGTGTGATGTTTATTAGAGGTTGGTGCGTGAGTATCTTTAAATCACGCACACTCAAAAAAAATAGTTCTGATTTATTTCCAACGAATAGAATTTTTCAAATATGTATATTCATGCTATAATGACATAACAAGTTTGAATTTCATTCACGAACGTGAAATTATCTCATAAATAGTGTACGAAGAGGCGATAGTTTAATTCAATTCAAACACATAAATCTGAACTGAAAACTATTTTTGCCTTATTTGTTTTTACAAGCACTTGAACCTGAAGAACGCTAATGGAATTGATTCACATTTTCTTTATTTTTCATTCTTATATACTAAATTGTTTTACAATAAATTAATTTAAATTGCTTAGTAGGTAGAATTACTTTTTTATAGCAAACTTAAAGTTAAAAACAATAATTTCTGCTTTGTCAACAACAATGGTTAATGAACTTTAAAACTGAACTTAAGTAATATTTAAAAAAAATAATTATGCTTTGTCAACAACAATGGTTAATGAACTTTAAAACAGAAATAATATTTTAATAATGATAATTAAATAATAATAATAATAAAAAAGTAAATTATGTTGATGTAGGTATCAACAAATAGTAAATATGAGTTACATAAGACAATCCTATTCTACACACGTATACTGTTTGTGTAGTAAATATGGTCACTCTTCCATCTCTATTTATATTTATTGTTCATTTGTACACTACATGATAATTGTGCGTGAGAACATGCGAATACTGTTTTTATGTTGATTCCGTACTGCCACGTTCATTTGTTTTTTGTGTTGACCGTGAATGTTTTGTTTAATGTGATGTTATTTATTTAAAGTGTTGTACATTTGTAGATTATTTGGTCAAAGGGAAAACAAAAAGTACTTTGCAAAATTTAAAACGATTAAAAATCTAACTAATTTTAGGAACAAGTCCCAAAACAATTTTCATTTCTCGTCATGAACTCAGATACTAAATTACTATAAAAATTCAAACTTCTGAGATGGGAAGTAATCAGACGCGTCGACCCTTCAGATATGCTAGATTTTATGAACAGATTTAATTCTTTTTGCAAAGACTATAATCAACGCTGGCTAAACAGTCAAAGAAAGAATGACTATTTTCTAAAAAAATAACAAGAATTGGCTTGATGAGTGTAAGAAAAAACTAAGGTAAAGAAATGTAAAGATATAAGAGATAATACTCCATTGCCTGTTTTGGCTTACACCACTCAAATGAGCTTGAGAGCTGCGTCGAAAATAGTTAAAGAAATAATGTCAGATCCTACAAGAGCGAAAAAATACCGAACAAGTTCAGAACAGGTATCCCCAAAGCAATTAAGTGCGGAGGAAGCTCTTTCCGTGTTTTGTAGAAGCGAAGCTAACTCCATACCAATATGATGTAATTAGGAAAGCCGCGCCTGAGAAATTTCCATCATACAAAAACATCCAAGAAGCAAAAAAAAAATGTTATCCAGAGCAAGACGAAATAAAAATTACTGAAACGTCAGCCCAAGTAAATTTACAAGCACTGTTAGACCATACCAATAAGCGTATTTTTTTCGATACAAAATGATTTATGTTAATTCGTGAAGAACTGTCTAAAATGACTTTATACTCTAAGTGGGGCTTTGACGGCAGTTCAGGACATAGTTCATATAAACAAGCCTTTCATGACATTTAAGTTCTGATCCTTTCATTTCAAGCATTTTTTTCCCACTAATTTTTATTTTTGTATCTTCAGAACTGAACTAACAAAAAGTGTTCAAATCTTAAATATAGATAGAATAATTAGGCCCAACCAGTGTCGGACATAAACTTAGTGATAATAATTAAAAATACATAAATGTCGTGTTAAGCACAATTATTTTCAAAAAGTTTCATCTGCGTTGCGTGTTAAGGCCGTAGTATCCCTCTTTTTTAAGCGGATGTGTCCAGGAAAGTTCAAGATATTTCGGGCAAGCGGATTCGGATGGGACTCGAGTTTTGTTAAATATTTGCCTGCATATTTTGCAATTTCAGCGGTCACAAGTGGCATATTTAAATCACGATGTAAAATAGAATTTTTTATGTACCAAGGAGCCGATGTTATTAACCTTAAAATTTTGTTTTGCATACGTTGTATTCTCTCTACATTGGAAGCTGAAGCAGTGCCCCATAGCTGAATTCCGTAACACCATATGGGTTTCAAAAGCGACTTGTATATTAAAAGTTTACAATCTAGACTGAGGGTAGAATTTCTACCAATCAGCCAAAGTATCTGAGTTAATTTAAGCTTCATTTGTGTCAGCTTAGAGTCGATGTGGTGTTTCCATGTAAGCCGTCGGTCAAGGTGTATACCAAGGTATTTCACCTGTGAATGTTGAGGCACAACTTGGTTGTTGATTCGAATGGGGGAACAAGTGTCTCTTCGTAGAGTAAATATGACATGAACACACTTTTGTTCATTTACTTTTATTCTCCATAAGTTCAACCACAGTTCCAACAGCTTAATATGTTCCTGAAGATAACGGGATGCCTCGTGAGGGTTTTCATGCATACTAAGGCAGGCTGTATCATCAGCAAATGTAGAAGTGAGGATATTACTGCTTAATGGCATATCACAGGTATAGATCAAATACAAAACTGGACCCAGTATACTCCCCTGTGGCACACCGGATGAGATAGTTTCGGGCTCACTCATGAAGTCTTCTTCCACAACAGTGAATTTCCGGGCAAGAATATAACTTTCCAATAGATTTACAATGTTTATTGGCAGATATGTCTTCAATTTTACAATTAGGCCTTCATGCCACACTTTATCAAATGCCTGAGAGACATCAATAAAGAGGGAAGAACAATGCTTTTTTTCTTCAAATGCTCTTCTTATGAAATGAACCAATCTATGAGTTTGTTCAATGGTGCTATGCTGACTTCTAAAACCAAATTGATGGTCCGGTATACACCCATTATTAGTTAGAATTGGGGACAATTTTGTCATGAGCAGCTTTTCAAAAAGCTTTGAAATTGTTGACAATAAACTTATTGGCCTATATGACTCAGCCTTGGTAAGATCTTTGCCCGCCTTTGGAATCATTTTGATCATGGCAAGTTTCCAGCTGTGTGGATAATACTCCAGTCGTAAAATACCATTAAAAATAAACAACAGGATTCTAATAGCAACACGAGGCAACTGCATCAGCATCTTGTTACTAACGCCATCAATACCCGGAGCTTTCTTCTGGTTGGTTTCAGCAATTAGTTTTTGTACATCACGCATCTTAAACTTCATGGGTCGAGGGGGTAGAGCAACTACACTCGGCAAATCAACAGCACTAGTACATGAGTTTGGGGTAAATAGGTGTTTTAAATGCTCAGGAAATATGTTACCTTTTTCAGTATTGGTTCTTGCCCAACATCCGGTCGAAGTGAGCAGGGGTGGTTTAAACTCAACGGGTGTTTTAAGTTTTCTAGCTGCGCGCCACAAGGAGTAATTAGATGCTGCTGTGACATCGAGACCTTCCAGATAGTTCTTAAGAGAAGCAGATTTTTCAGATGCAAGCAACTCATGGAGTCGTTTAGTGCATTCTCTAAGTCTGATTTTATGTTGGGGTGATCTGTGCTGTTGCCATTCCCTTCTAGCTCTTCTTTTTTCACATACGAGACGTTCAATATCCGCAGAATAAATTCTATTAAACCCAGTCTGCGGAGAAGAGGTAGTGGCATGTTTAGCAGCCTGTTTAATATTTTCAGTAAGATTGGCAATGTTGAATTCAATATCATCGGAAGTTCTAAGCCTGATGTTTTCCGTACAATGACTACTGAGATATTTTTTGAACCCCAGCCAGTTAACACGATTTATCATCTTCACATATGGGTGAGGTAAGTCACTTCTTAGTGGGCTGCAAATTGTAACGATCGTGGGAGAATGATCGGAGGAGAGATCATGTGAAGCTTCAACATGAATTAAATCCCTAGGGATATTTTTCATGACGCCAAAATCTATAACATCCGGAATTTTTTGTATGTCAGTAGGCCAGTAAGTGGGTTCCCCGCTAGAAATGACATCCAAACCCATTTTTGAAATTGTGTTGAACAATGCTCGACCTCTAGGTGTAATAAGACGCGATCCCCAGAACGTATGTTTTGCATTGTAGTCCCCAGCTGCTACGAAACAAGGCCCAAGAGTTTTGTAAAACTCCTCATATTGATCCTCAGTGATTAAAAATCTGGGAGGGGAGTAAATTGATGATATCACGAAATTTGTACAAAAATTTTCGATGCAAATATTTGTTGCCTGCAGATGGTCCTCACAAATGTTCTCAAGAATGTAGTGTTTGAGTCTTGACTTTATTAGAATTGCCGATCCTCCGCATGCTCTTCCTCTCGGGTCCCTTGTATCATATAAGGTGTAGCCACTCATTTTAAAAAGGCTTCTCGAAGTCAAATGAGTCTCAGATACCAACATTATGTCAATATTTTTTGCCGTGAGGAAGTGCTCAAGTTCATTTTTATGTTGGCGAATGCCGTTTGAGTTCCAGAAACATACTTTTAACATGTTCATGGCTTGTTAACTAATGCTAGAAGTAGTGTGTTCTGCATTCGCAGCATTTCTTGCATCATGCTAGTCATATTTGTTGTAAAGTTGTTTATTGTTTGCACCAAATTGTCAATAGTAGCTTCAAGGCGATTGAAATTAAAGCTTGCATTTGCATTTGTTGTACTAGTTGGTGGTGACACTTTTTGCACTGGAACTGAATTGATCTTCACAGCGTCAGCATACGATACTTGTGTAGAAATTGGTTGGGCCATAGGAGGATAAGTAGCGGAGTACGTATTTCCTGTTTGCGCTGGAGTTACTTTAGGCTTTTGGCTCATAGCTTGTTTAACAAAAGAGAACACAGGACATCCCCTGTAGTTAGCAGTGTGATTACCTCCACAATTACTGCACTTTTTTCCTTCTGGTCCTTCGACTTATTGCAAATAGCAGTATTGTGTAATTCACCGCACACAACACAAACACTAGGTAATTTACAGTAAGTTTTTGTATGGCCATATTCTTGGCAATTATGGCACTGAACGGGTCCTGAACGCTTGTGTGGTTCTTCAACTGTGATTTTCCGGTATAATAGATATTTTAAATTGTAAATGGGATGGGTCTCATTTTTCTTCAGTATTACATCATTTGGCTCCAGTTCAACGCGAAATAGGGGTTGGGGGATCTTCTCCCTGTTTATTATGTTAGAGACATTCTTTACCTTAAATCCCTGGAGGGTGAGAGCATCTTTTATTTCAGCAGGGACAACGTAAGAATCTATGCCCTTCAATACGACCTGTAGGCCCTTGGCGCTCTTAAGCTGGAATGTGTAAAAACTTGTTTTATTTTTTTCTAATTCATTAACCATTTTCCGGAAATCTTTTTCATTATATATTTGAACTTTTGTTTCGTCAATGTTACCACGTTTTATTGGAACAATGTGAAATGCCTTTTCACCAATGACCGAGATTAATTTTTTGATAAGTGTGTTAGAATTTTTTTGCCTCAAATAGATGGGTGGTGGTTTGGAGGTTTTTTTCGAGGATGCTTCGGGTTTTTCGTTGTCATTCTGCAATATTTTAAAGCGATTTTGACGGTTAACTGGGGCGGCGTCGTTATCCCTGGATATCTTGGGAACCGATGAGATTTTAGACGAATTTGGGCTACGCCCGCGCTTTACTACTGTAATATATCTGTCCATTCCGACAGGCACCTTAGGTTTCTGTATACTCTTGTCTATTGTGATAACTTGGTTAAGTGAAGAACACGAGCCCGGAGCGGATAATGGCGCTGATTTAAATAAAGAAGTACTAGGCAGCGGTAATGTTAGAGAATTACTACTTGGCATCGGAGTAAGCGAATTTGATCGCTCGCGTAAAATTGGCTTTGCCGTTAAAAAAAGACTGTCATCCGATTTTTTATTTTTATTGTGTGCATTAATATCAGAAATCACAGTAAAATAGGCATTTCTGCCATTAGAACTCACTTCACAATTGTTTGTTTTTGAGGTACTCATGCAGAGTATTCCTCAATCACTTTGTTTACGGTTGTTTTTTTTTCTTTTTGTTTTTGTTGTTTCAGATTATATGAAAAATGTTATTAGTGCAAATAAAGCAAATTTCACAAAAACCCGTACTTATTACGAATCAGTACTTATTACGAATATTTTTTTTTTGTATTTTTTTTTGTTTACTATGTAAAAAAAAAACTCCGCTATCACGTCTGTTCAAGCATGAAAAATAGTTGTAAAAAGAAAATGGAGCAAATGCCAAAATCTGCGTTGGGGTTGCTTATTCTTCGCCACGAAGACGATGATGAAAACTTTTTAATGATGATTATGAAGCTAGTGATGATTATGAAGTAAATGAAATGAAGTAAACAAAAAAACCTTATAAGTGACTTTTTTAGTTAAATCTGTGGAGTTATTGATTTTTGAGAAAAAAGACGGATTTTATGTTAAAATTTTGCTAATATAAATACATATGAAATATTAATTCTTTTTATTTAAAAAAAAAATATTTTTCTTTAAAAGCACATGAAGTATGCTCTAATTTACAATTTAATTTATTTATTTATCGTTTTTCGTCAAAAGTTACAGCAGAAATAGCCAAATACGACCATTTTTCCAAAGTGTTAAAAAGCCCATAAAAGGTTAAAAAAAATTTTTAATGCTGGTTTTTTATATATTTATTAATATCCATCAATAAAAAATAATAACATTTTAATATTGCGACTTCTATGAATTAATCGCCACTTAAGCCCATAAAAGGTAAATTTTTTTTTTTTTTTTTTTTAATTTTTTAATGCTGGTTTTTTATGTATTTATTAATATCCATCAATAAAAAATAATAACATTTTAATATTGCGACTTCTATGAATTAATCGCCACTTTCTATACCATTTGCCCCATTGTGCTACGCCTCAAATCGTTCATACGCTGGGTACAATTTTGGTTTAGTCTCCAACATATCGGGCGGTACTTCATTGCCGGCATCCAGTGCGTCAACCGTTGCGGGCTTGTCCATATAGAAATGCGCCTTAACATAGCCCCACAAAAGAAAAAATAGTATAAAGGCATTAAAAAGCACGATCTGAGCTGTCAATTCACCGGCAACAAACGTGAAATGAACCAAACTCACTTCGCAATTAAGCCATTTTTTCGCTTGCTGTGTGGCATGTGGCACCGTCTTGTTGAAACTTTTTTGAAAAAGTTTTTTCCAAATACCACCGGCCCATAATTCACAAAAAACAGTGCAATGGCAGTTATTGCAATGCTTCTGACTGCTCTTTACACCAAATACGGCAATTTTCTTGTCCACGTAACCATTCAACCAAAAATGAGCTTCATCGCTGAACACAATTTTCCAATAAAAAGTGAATCTTCATATGACTTTGCCAGCCATCCAAAAGTTGGTCTTTGTTTCAGGTCGTGAAGCTTCAATTCTTGCACCAGCTACATTTTAAAAGGTTTTACACCCAAATCCTCCCAAATTTCCACGTAGTGGAGTAAGAGGCTCGATTGCTGCGAACGGCGCACACTGGGGATTTTTGTATGGAGGTGAGGAAAAAAAATATATTTGTCAAAAAATGTAGTGATTTCATCACAAATTTAGTTTTATTTATAAAGTAATACACAAAAGTAATCAAAATGAAGAAAGTTAGAGAAATGTATATCGTTACCTACAACGTAAAAAGCCCAAACTAACAAAAAAAATTTAATGATTTTTTTAACTTTTAATTTATTATTTATTTTAAATCTATTTTTAATTTGTTATTCTAAAAGAGCCTCAACTTCGTCGCTTATAACATGCTTTCTCTGGCTAAATGAAGGAGTCAAATGTGAGATCCGATGTTACCATCATTTGGTGCATAATATCTTCGTTCGTGGCAATTCGACTTCATTTTCTGGAGTGTCTAAGGCGATATTTTTTATAGTCTTTGTTACGACTTTCCTGAGCTTCTTCAGTATGCCAGTAAGTAGGCTCCCCGCTCGAAATAACGTCCAAGCCCATTTTTGAAATTGTGTTGAACAACGCTCGAACTCTAGGTGTAATAAGACGCGATCCTCAGAACGTATGTTTTGCATTGTAGTCGCCAGCTGCTACGAAACAAGATCAAAGAGTTTTGTAAAAAATCTTCGTATTGATCCTCATTGATTGAGAATCTGGGAGGTAGTAAATTGATGATATTACGAGATTTGCACAAAAATTTTCGATGCAAATATTCGTTGCTTGTAGGTAGTCTTCACAAATGTTCTCAAGAATATAGTGCTTGAGTCTTGACTTTATTAGAATTGCTGATCCTCCGCATGCTCTTCCTCTCCGATCCTTTGTATTAACGTGTTCATGGCTTGTTAACTAATGCTTGAAGGAGTGTGTTCTGCATTCGCGACATTTCTTGCATCATGCTAGTCATATTTGTTGTAAAGTTTTTTATAGTTTGCACCAGATTATCAAGAGATATTTTGAATTATAAATAGGATGTGTCTAATTTTTCTTCAATTTAATATCATTTGGCTCCAGTTCAACGCGAAATAAAGGTTGGGGGATCTTCTCCCTGTTTATTATGTTAGAGACATTCTTTACCTTAAATCCCTGGAGGTTGAGAGCATTTTTTATTTCCTCAGGAACAACATAAGAATCTATGATTTGTAGTCCTTCAGCACCCTTAATCTGGAATGTGTAGAAACTTGTTTTATTTTTTTCAAATTTTTTCCTCATATATTTGAATCTTTTCGTTTAATAATAAAATATTTGTATTTCAACATTTATTGCTTAATCAACTAAATTCTTTATTTCAGCCTTAAACTGTAGTTATTAAACGAATTTCGATTTATTAACATGCAATAAAATTTTATATTCATAAACGATTAGTAACGTTGCTTTAGCAATTAAACTCCCTTATCAGATTTATCTATGCTGTTGGCAACCATGTACAAAATCCTCTCTCATTTTATGTTTAGTGATACAAATAATTTAAATGGGTTATATGAGTATTTGGTTCAAATACAACAAAAATTAACAAAAAATATTTGGAATCGATTGTAATTACATATATTAAGCTAAAAAAACAAAGTTTTAGAAATAATTTTCTACAAACGAAATTATAAGGTACAAATCTCTTATAAAAAATGTACCTAAACACGTTAGTTTTTTTCATCGTTGAACGATTATTTAGATACCCACCTGATTGCATTTGTTTGTGCATCACTATAATGTTTCAAGTATTTTTTTTTTTCATATTTTGTATATTTTGTTTAATCTTTGGGCAGCAAATGAAATAGTTCTATGTGATTTTGTTTTAATTTTTTATTTGAAGTAGTGGAAAATGTAGGTGCACATGTGTGCACCTCAGATCTATACATATAATTATTGAGTACCTAGGCTCTTAACAGTGTGGTAGTTTTCAAAGCAATTGGTTTTTAGAATACATACATACATATGTATGTATGTATGTACATAAGTAAATGTTACATTTTGAGCAAATGGTACGACAACGCCATGTGGAACCACCGCACGATGTTTCTTTGTAGGGGGCTCGCTTGGACTTTCACATGGATCGTCCTCAGAATTCTGACTGGTTGTGGCAGATATGCTTGTACTAGGGCGTGATTTTGAACCAAGATGTGAAAAATCTTGGGAAACTCTCCCGCCATCATACTTTATCATAACTTTGGCCAGATTTATTTTGTATTGAAGCAATCCAAGTCTATCTTTTGCATTTATGTTTTCTTGGGCACAACAGCGAATGTACATTATCCAACAGTTAACCACAACTAAGTCCAAAAAGTGAGCAAAGGATCGTACAGTCCATTTCTTTGTACGCATCCTGCTTCGATAGTAAGCTATTAATCTGTCACACAAATTATGCCACCCATGCATGTGTTATAATTCCCCACAGCAGCTGGGCGGGTTATTTCAATTTTTTTTTTTTGTTTTCTTATTTGCACCAACACTTGCAGGTATCAGCAGGGGCGCTACCTGAACAAGTGGATAGCAGCGTGACTGCTTTTGTATCCATACATTTAACTACACATACTTCGTCGTCACTCCGAGTGGAATAGTAGCCCTTCCTGTTAATATTGGGTGTTTTTTATTGAGGTATAGAACTTTAAGTTGGCATCACTTTTTTAACTGGCGGCCATTTTGTCAGCTGTCAAGTGATTAATATTTAGTTTGGTTTGCCATTTCATCATGAACAGGTTGACAAAAGAACAACGCTTGCAAATCGTGCAAATTTATTTCGAAAATAATGGTTCAGTTCGCGAAGTTTACCGCAAGCTCCGTCCATTTTATGGTCGACATAATCGTCCATCAGAGCAATTAATTCGGTTAACCATGGATCGTTTTCGCACTACGTTTACTCTATGTGATAATACGCATCCGCAGAGACGTCGAACAGTGCGCACCGAAGAAACAATTGCCGCTGTAGAGCAAAGTGTTGAAGAGGACCCGAATGAATCGATTCGCCACCGTGCACAGCAATTGGAGCTTTGTCCATCAACTTTATGGAAGATTTTGCGCAAAGATCTTGGCTTGCGACCTTACAAGATCCAGCTTGCGCGAGACCATGCAATGCGTCGTGATTTTGGTGTATGGGCCGAAAATGAGATTGATCTCGATGCTGATTTTCATCGCAAAATTTTGTTCAGTGATGAGGCTCATTTTTGGTTGAATGGCTACGTCAACAAGCAAAATTGCCGCATTTGGAGTGAAGAGAATCCACATGAGACCCTTGAGACGCCATTACATCCACAAAAACTGACTGTTTGGTGTGCTCTATGGGCTGGTGGAGTCATTGGGCCATACTTCTTCCGAAATAATGCTGGGGAGTCAGTTACCGTTAATGGAGACCGGTATAGAGCCATGATAACCGACTATTTTGTTCCCGAATTGGATGGCATGAATGTGGATGAGTTGTGGTTCCAACAAGACGACGCTACATGCCACACAGCGCACGTCACAATCGATTTATTGAAGGAAACATTCGATGAGCGCATAATTTCGCGGAATGGACCTGTCAATTGGCCACCAAGATCGTGTGATTTGACACCATTGGATTATTTTCTTTGGGGATATGTGAAGTCGCTCGTCTACGCCAACAAACCAGAAACGTTAGGGGACTTGGAAGCCAACATTCGTGGCGTTATTGCCAACATACGGCCCCATATGCTCGAAAAAGTGGTTGAAAATTGGACCTGTAGAATTGGCTTTATTCGAGCCAGCCGCGGCGGCCACATGCCCGAAATCATATTTAAACGTTAATGGCATAAAATTATCCTTCCAATAAAGCCAAATTGATGGACATTAAAAAGATTTTCTTGTGTTTTATTTCAATTCGAAGTTCTATACCTCTAAAAAAAACACCCTGTATAATATTGGGATAAGTCATCTTCGGTTTTTTTGATGCGAACGTGAGTCCCATCAATTACACCAATAACGCCAGGAAAGTTTTTAATTGCTCTGAAGTCTCTCATTATTTCACTCTATTGAACTGTTAAAGTAGGGTAATAGCTACAATGAAAATTCCTAATTTCAAACAGTGTTATGAAGCGATTAATAGACTATTAAACGTTTATGAATACTCTTTTTTCAAATTTCTCTTATTAATTTCTTATAAAGCTGTTATTGTGCGTTTATGAATTAGACCGAAAGTATTTGGTTTGTTCGTAGAATCCACACAAGGTAACTTCAAGAACTCTAGAGGCAAATTCGCTCGTCTCCTAAATAATAAGTTTGCTGCATGTATAAATAACGCATTTGCCCCGATGATAAACACTGAAATCTTAAAAACCCTCATTTCCAAATAAATTAGAAATTTATAAAAATACATCTGATTCTCGTTTTACTCGAGATGTTTAGATGAATTCTTTGGGAGCGCAACTATCGTGTAAGAAAGTATCAAGCATACATATGTTTATTTTTTTTTCTTTCTTTATTTTATAATTTCTTTCAACAACAAAATGCATGTTGCTTTGAACGAATTAAGTTCTTCGAAATCTAAAATTTTAAGTAAAAAATTTATTGATTTCTATTAGGCAATTTTATTAACTAAACGGTGTACGGCTATCCGAATTCGACGTATCCATATGCTTATATGTATGTACATATGCATATCAACTAGAACAATAGATTTCGTAGTCATAATTATTTTTTTATATGCTCTTTATAAAACCGCATGAATTCCTAAATTCGAATTTAAATAAATTGCAGTTAATTAAAAAATTAATTCGCATTTTTTTACCTAGAAGAAGAAAATGCATTGGACGAATCGGCTCAGCAAGCAGAAATCTCGAATGATTCGGATGCTCCTTTAAAGCCCAATGTAAGTATTAAAAGTGCAAATAACAAACAAACAAAAAAAAAAACTAGAGGAGACTTTTCCTATGAAGTTTTACAAAATTCATAGCAACGTTTTAGTAAATTAATAAAATAATAATATTTTAATTATTTGGAGCCTATTGTAGAGTTATTTAAAGCCTATTCAAAAATCGTTTTGTGTTTGCATATTTTTTATTAAAAACTAAACAAAACGAAAAAAAGGAACTTAAAGCAATAAAGACGATGTTTTATGGTTAATCACCCTTATTTTACTTGGCAATGGCAATAGAAGACAAATCAATATTCCAGTTGCCAATATTGCCATTTATCAATAACTTAACATACATATATTTGGTATTCTGGAAGCAAAATTGACGATGATGTTGTCTCTAATTGCCTTTGATTTTATCGCCGGCATTTTTGGTGTTGTCTTGCGTTACTGTTGTGTTAAATTGGTGTTGTCTTAAAATTGCCGACGCCAAATACAATAAGGGTGAATATTAAACAAATTTAAATATACATATAAGTATTATATTACATATAAGTATTATATTTTTTTAAATAATTGTATTCAACATTTGGAATGATTTTCTGCCATCTTACTTCAACTTTAATGGTTTGTAAAAAAAAAAGGGCGATTAAACAATAGTACTTCTGCAGTCAACTTCACTTCTTTACGCGTTGTCAAAATCGGATTTTCCAATTGTACGGCGTTGGCGCCGCGCTATTATGGTTTGTTTCATACAATTTGTATGCACATGAGAATTTTTGACAGCCAGACAACGCTTGACGCGCCAATTAAGGTATGGCAGTTAAGGAGGTAAAAAGCGCATCATATGTAATTTACAACTCGTAATAAAACAGAAAAAGTTCATATTGCAATCTATTTAGCAAATGAGTTTTAGTGGATTTCATTATTGAAATTAGTTTATTACCAGTATATAAAGTATAGTTAACAGAAGATACTTAATATTGAAATTTATTATTCGGGATATTCTCCCAATATATTGTTAAAACAATTAGATATTTTACAAAATGCATTGTTTGTTCTGGCTTTAGCTCTTCATATGCTGGCATTACATTGGTCGCTAAACGACTTATATCGTCCGTGAAGTTTTTGATTGAAGTTTTTGATTGATATTCCATTTAATAATAAATTTCAATATTAATAATTTGAAATATATTTTATTTTTCATTTTTGCCTGACTGAATACAATCATTAACGACCAACGGCCGTTTAATTGTATGAGTAAAAATATTGAATTCTCATATTGTATTTGATTCGTATGGCATAAACATCCGAGGTTGAATGCTTTCAAACTGCTTGGAGTTCACAGACGATTTGGTTTAGCGAATAATAAAATGTCGGTAAATGAACGGCTAAATACACAACAAACAAAACATTTTTTTAAAAACTACAATTGTATTAATAATTAGTTGGGGATAATATCCGAAAAGAATAAATTTTCAATATTATATATAAAAAATAATTGTTTTTTTTCGCCAGAGAGTTCCTTGTATACATACGAGTACTTATGTTTTTGAAAATAATCAAGGATTTAATTGCGATCATATTGGAGATTGTATCTCATTTTTTAAGATCAATGATAAACTGATAGAAATGTTCTCTTCAGTGTCTTCATCTACCAGAATAAGTCATAAATAATGTCGAAGAATCTTACACTCACTCGTTTAACCAGTCGCATGGGAAACATATCTAATTTCCCCAGTCTCTTATAAAATTTTCCAATAATGCGGGTGAAACAATAAAATTATGTTATTTGTTTACATGGACTTTAACGTTTCTAAAAACAAATTCATGGATCATCAAAATTTCTAAGGTGGCCAAATCGTAAACAAGCTAATAAATTGCGACATTTGGCGAAAAATCGCCACATCTAACAATCCTGACACATACATATGCAATTTACATATATCATATAAATTTTTGTATACATATGCATTTAGTTATTGCTCTAAATAAATTAAAATACTATACAAAATACACAATAGATGTTACTGTTTTTAATATAAACTTTATCTTATAAGAATGACGAAGATGATGATTACGATCCTGACGATACACGCAAAAAGAAAAAGGGGAAAAAGCGTAAAACTAAAAAAAATGAAGAAAAGGGGCGTAAAAAAAAGAAACGAAAGAAGAATGAAAGTGAGGAAGAAAGTGACGTCATACGTGAAGATGACGATGCAGATTATACAACAACGTCGTCTTCTAAGCGCGGTCGTAAACGTAGAGATGCCGATAAAGCCTGCAAGGAAAAGGAAGCCTCTTCATCGGGTACGTACATAAATACATATGTACATACATATATTTTTTTAATATGGATTTCATGTAATGAAACTATTTTTCAGGTATGCCCTCTGTAGAGGACGTCTGTTCAGCTTTTAATGTAACGGATGTAGATATTGAATACAATGAATCAGATTTACAAAATCTGACCACTTACAAAACATTTACTCAACACGTTCGACCTATATTACAAAAGGAAAATGCCAAAATACCGGCACCTAAACTTATGATGCTCGTTGATGCAAAATGGCGTGAATTTTGTGAAGCTCACCCAAGTGTACTGACAGAGCAAGCTAAGAACGAGGACACTGAAGAACTTAGGTCTTCTAGGTCTTCAAGAAATGAAAAGGTGCTTTAATAAAAAAGAATTCATAAACATTGTTGGTTCAATTAATAGCAAATTTTTTTGCAGCCTGATGATTTATATGAAGAAGAGGATGATGAAGAGGAAGAAGAGGAGGAAAAGGAATCTTCTAGTGGGCGTCGAAGGCGCGGAGGGAGAGGCCGTGGCAAGAAAGGAAGACGTTCTGGAAAAGTACCGACATTAAAAATAAAATTCGGGAAGCGCAAACGTGGAAGTTCCGATGAAGATCAAGATGCTTCCGGTGCATCGGAGAGAGATTCTGATTTGGAATTCGAAAAAATGCTTCAAAAATCCGATGATAGTGCTGACGATATTCCCAACACATCATCTGCAGCAGCCACATCAAGTAGTGCTGGTGACGGTCAAGTAGTTGTAAATGACGATGAAACACTCGTTGTAAAAAAGAAAGCTAAAGTTAAAATTGGTAACAAATTCAAAAAGAAGAAGAAGCTTAAGACAACCTCACGTTTCCCCGATGGCGAAGAGGGTGAACATGAACATCAGGACTATTGTGAAGTGTGCCAACAAGGCGGCGAAATAATACTATGCGACACTTGCCCGCGGGCTTATCACTTGGTTTGTTTGGAGCCCGAATTGGAAGAACCACCAGAAGGAAAGTGGTCCTGCCCTCATTGCGAAGCTGATGGCGGAGCTGTTGAAGAGGACGATGATGACGAACACCAAGAGTTCTGCAGAGTTTGTAAAGATGGTGGGGAACTTTTATGCTGCGACTCGTGTCCTTCGGCATATCACACATTCTGCTTGAATCCTCCCCTTGATACCATACCGGATGGTGACTGGAGATGTCCTCGATGCAGCTGCCCACCATTAACTGGAAAAGCTGAGAAAATCATTACATGGCGTTGGGCCGAAAGACAAGATTCTGGATCGAAAAATAAGAAAAGTAAAATGCGTGAATATTATGTTAAATGGCATAATATGTCGTACTGGCATTGCGAGTGGGTGCCGGAAATTCAAATGGAAGTGCATCATCCTTTAATGATAAGATCTTTTCATCGTAAATATGATATGGAAGAACCACCGAAATTCGAAGAAACGTTGGACGAAGCTGACTCCCGCTATCAGCGAATACAGAGACATAAAGCCAAAGGCGGTATACAGGCTGAAGAGGAAGATGAGTCCTATAAGAAAGATTTGGAAGAACGTTTCTATAAAAATGGTGTTAAACCCGAATGGTTAATAGTTCAGCGCGTCATTAATCATCGAACTGCTAGAGATGGCACTACTATGTATTTGGTGAAGTGGCGCGATTTACCATATGACAAATCAACGTGGGAAGATGAGTCCGACGATATTCCCGGACTTAAACAGGCAGTGGACTATTACTTGGATCTGAGAGCCATGTGTACATCGGAACAACGGTTGGGCAAGAAGAAAAAAGGACGTAAGAGCAAAACTAAAGAGCTAGAAGATGAAGATCGCCCGGTGAGACGATACACTCCACCACCAGATAAACCTATAACAGATTTGAAAAAGAAATATGAAGGTCAACCACCATTTTTAGAAGGTACTGGCATGCAACTGCACTCTTATCAAATCGAAGGTATCAATTGGTTGCGTTACTCGTGGAGTAATGGAGTCGATACAATTCTAGCCGATGAAATGGGTCTAGGTAAAACTATACAAACCGTAACTTTCTTGTATTCTTTATATAAAGAAGGTCATTGCAAGGGTCCATTTTTGGTAGCCGTACCTCTTTCCACCATTATTAATTGGGAAAGAGAATTCGAGCTATGGGCTCCTGATTTCTACTGCATTACATATGTTGGCGATAAAGACTCTAGAGCGGTTATACGCGAAAATGAGTTGAGTTTTGAAGAGGGTGCAATTAGAGGTGGCAAAGCTTCTCGCCTGAGAACAACCCAGTACAAATTCAACGTTTTACTCACTAGTTATGAGTTGATCACAATGGACGCCGCCTGCTTAGGCTCAATCGATTGGGCGGTTTTAGTTGTTGATGAGGCTCACCGGTTGAAATCCAATCAAAGTAAATTTTTCCGTATTTTAAACTCTTATAACATAGCTTATAAGTTACTTTTAACTGGTACTCCGTTACAAAATAATTTAGAAGAACTTTTTCATCTTCTTAATTTCCTGTCTCGCGACAAATTTAACGATTTGAATGCTTTCCAAAATGAATTTGCTGATGTTTCTAAGGAGGAACAAGTTAAACGTCTTCATGAAATGTTGGGACCTCATATGTTGCGTCGTCTAAAGGCTGACGTTTTAAAGAATATGCCTTCGAAATCGGAATTTATTGTAAGAGTTGAATTGTCTGCTCTGCAGAAGAAATTCTATAAATTTATTTTGACAAAGAACTATGAGGCTTTAAACTCGAAAAGTGGCGGAAACTCCTGTTCACTCATAAATGTAATGATGGATTTGAAAAAGTGTTGCAACCATCCTTATCTCTTTCCGTCGGCTGCTGAAGAAGCTACTACTACTGCTGGAGGTTTATATGAAATCAGTTCTCTGACTAAAGCTGCTGGTAAACTGGTCTTACTCTCAAAAATGTTGAAACAATTGAAAGAACAAAGCCATCGTGTATTGATTTTTTCTCAG
This sequence comes from Germaria angustata, assembly GCA_963681545.1. Taxonomy (NCBI): domain Eukaryota; kingdom Metazoa; phylum Arthropoda; class Insecta; order Diptera; family Tachinidae; genus Germaria; species Germaria angustata. The sequence goes on along the minus strand of OY813000.1, from coordinate 76,902,798 downwards.
ATGACAAAAATGCTAGATATTCTTGAAGACTTCCTCGAGGGCGAAGGTTACAAGTATGAACGTATTGATGGTGGTATCACTGGAAATCTAAGACAAGAAGCGATTGATCGTTTTAATGCTCCAGGAGCACAACAGTTTGTGTTCTTATTGAGTACACGCGCAGGCGGCTTAGGCATTAATTTGGCCACTGCTGATACTGTCATTATTTATGATTCCGATTGGAATCCCCACAATGACATTCAAGCCTTTTCCAGAGCTCATCGTATTGGTCAAGCCAACAAAGTGATGATATATCGTTTTGTTACTCGTAATTCAGTTGAAGAGAGAGTAACTCAAGTGGCCAAGCGAAAAATGATGTTAACACATTTAGTTGTACGACCTGGTATGGGTGGCAAGGGTGCAAACTTTACAAAACAAGAATTGGATGATATATTACGTTTTGGTACCGAAGAACTTTTTAAAGAAGATGATAAAGAAGAAGCCATTCATTATGACGATAAAGCGGTAGCTGAGCTTTTAGACAGATCAAATAAGGGTATCGAAGAAAAGGAATCGTGGGCTAACGAATATTTGTCATCATTCAAAGTGGCTTCGTATGCTACTAAAGAAGAAGATGAAGAAGAAGAAACTGAAATCATAAAACAAGAAGCCGAAAATTCTGATCCTGCATACTGGGTTAAATTATTGCGTCACCACTACGAGCAGCATCAGGAGGATGTTGGTCGTACTTTGGGGAAAGGTAAACGTGTTCGTAAACAAGTAAACTATACTGATGGTGGGGTCGTTGCTGCTGATACAACACGTGAGGATAGTAACTGGCAAGACAACAATTCGGAATATAATTCTGACTATTCCGCTGGGTCCGAAGAAGATGGTGGAGATGATGACTTCGATGAGCAAAACGGTGGAGAAGGGCGTAAGGCTCGCAGACGTGTTGAAAGGCGCGATGATAGACCATTACCACCGTTGTTGGCTCGTGTTGGTGGAAATATAGAGGTTTTGGGTTTTAATGCCAGACAACGTAAGAGTTTCCTAAACGCCATTATGCGTTATGGCATGCCACCCCAAGATGCATTTAACTCGCAGTGGCTAGTTCGGGACTTAAGAGGTAAATCGGAACGCAATTTTAAAGCATACGTCTCATTATTTATGCGTCATTTGTGTGAACCTGGCGCCGATAATGCCGAAACATTTGCTGATGGTGTACCTAGAGAAGGACTATCCAGACAACACGTTTTAACACGCATTGGTGTCATGTCCTTAATACGCAAGAAGGTGCAAGAATTTGAACATATTAATGGTTACTACAGCATGCCTGAATTGATTTTAAAACCATGTGAACCTGTTAAGAAAGAAGAAGGTGTAGAAAATCAAGTCAAAACAGAAGATAAAAGTGCTACTACTAGCAACAGTGCTACACCAGCAACTAGTGCAGCACCCAGTCCAGCCCCAGCTTCAGAGAAAGTTGACGATAAATTCGTTTTCGCTGACAAAAGCGATAACATCAAAAAGGAATCGGAATATATTGATAAGAAGTTTTGTGGCAAGGATGAAGATAAGATTGAAGACATAGCAGATATTTGCGGAGGCTTTAAAGCAGAAAAGTCTCCAAAGGAAAAGGAATCCGAGACAAAAGATAATAAAACCGAGAAAATTGAATTGGTAAATGATAAACCTAAAGAAGAAAATAATGGAACTAATGATGAGTTGAGAAAAGATGTCAAAGTGTTGCTCAAGACAAAAGACGATAACGACAAAAATACAGAATCCATTGATGATGATGACGATGATGTGTTAATAGTTAAAGAAGATGGTGAACTAGAAAAACATAATACATCCATATCCTTGAATAAAATATCCGGTGACAGGGATTTAAAGGAACCCATAAATAAACCTAAAATTGAAGAAAGCTTAGAAGTATTAAAGCGAAAATTTATGTTTAACATAGCCGATGGTGGGTTCACCGAACTTCATACTTTGTGGTTAAACGAAGAAAAAGCCGCTGTTCCTGGCCGTGAATATGAAATTTGGCATCGTCGTCATGATTATTGGCTTTTAGCTGGAATTGTTACACATGGTTATGGTCGCTGGCAAGATATTCAAAATGATATACGTTTTGCTATTATTAATGAGCCGTTCAAAATGGATGTTGGGAAGGGAAATTTTTTAGAAATTAAAAACAAATTTTTGGCCAGACGCTTTAAATTACTTGAACAATCCTTGGTGATTGAGGAACAGCTAAGGAGAGCAGCCTTCTTAAATTTAGCACAGGATCCCAATCATCCAGCAATGTCATTAAACGCTCGTTTTGCCGAAGTTGAATGTTTGGCCGAATCTCATCAACATCTGAGTAAGGAGTCATTAGCTGGTAATAAACCAGCTAATGCTGTTCTACATAAAGTACTCAATCAATTGGAGGAACTGCTTTCCGATATGAAGAGTGATGTCTCACGTTTACCAGCAACGTTGGCTCGTATACCACCAGTAGCTCAACGTCTGCAAATGTCGGAAAGATCAATTTTGTCGCGTTTGGCTGCTACAGCAGGAAATACTAATAATGCCGGTAAGTTTTAAACATATAATGCATACCCATAGAACTACAAATGAAACAATTGCGAATTTGATTATGCACATTTTTAAATTATAATGCAAAAAACTTTATCATCTTTATTTAAATTAATAGGAATAGCTAAACTATAAAATTAATTTTTTAACAAATAAATATTTTAATAATTTACGTATTAATTCAGCTGGTGAGGCCTAATATATTGCTATGTCAATAAAAATGCAGTTATTTTTTATTACATATTAATCCCGACGTTTCGTGGATGTTTTGTCCACTTCTTCAGGGGATACGTCTATTTAATAAAAATAATCAAAACATCTAATTACATATATGTATATAAATAAGTATATACTAAAATCGTTACTTACAATGTTTTTATTAAAAGGATAAACAAAGAATATTCACATATATATACATAGATACTATTATGTAAACATTAAAATTTGTTTGTTGTACTTTCTTTTATAATGACATTGTAAACGGCGCTCAAATTATCTGTATCTTCCTTTTTATTCGCAGTTCTGTTTATTTTTTGTTGTATTCTTAAGCTTTCTGTGGTGAAACGTTTTTTCTCATTGTTTTCTTTATTTAGTATTTTTATGTTGTCAAAATCAGGGACATGTTTAGTTTGTAGTGCATGTTTTGATAATGCAGTACTCTCCTTATTTTTATGTATGTCGTGTTCGTGTTATTAAACTTCTTTTTGTTGTGCCAATGTAAACAAGATCGCAACTGTTTTGATTATCACCTTTACACGGAATTTCGTAGACGACGTTGTTTTGTTGTAATTTGTCAATTGGAGTTTTTGTATTAGTAAATATTGTGCTCAAAGTTTTGTTTGGTTTGTAGGCTAAAGTTGTGTTGTTTATGTTTATTGCACATTTTATATTGTGGTTGTCCGTTAGACCTAGTATATATTTGACACTGAAAAATTTTTTGCGCTCAGTGCCGGAGTTGCCAATTCTATTGTTTGCGGGATTTTTATTGGATTTTGTGAGATTTTTTATTAAATATGTTGGGAAGCTATTGTCCGTTAATATTTTAGAAACTTTTTTCAAATTTTTATTGTGAAATTGTTCATCACTGATTTTTAAGACTTTGTTTACTAGATTACTGGCTGTATTTATTATTTCTTCCTGATGAAATGTTTTTTGTGTGCCAATCAAATGATATTTTGTCGTCTAATCTGTGTAAATTGGTGTCTAGATATGTTATTTTTCCTCCTTTTTCTACATCTATGGTAAACTTAATTTTGGGGTGGTAATTGTTGAACGTATTAAGAATATCGTTTTTGTTTTCAATATTTATAATAGCTAATATGTCGTCTACGTATTTGGTTATGTACTTAATATAGATACCCTTGTTGTGTAATTCAGCTAAAGCTACGTCCAATAAATTGTCTAGAACTATGTCAGCAATGGTGGGTGAAAGAGGGTTTCCCATGGGCATTCCAAAGGTTTGGTTATAAATGTTGTCTTTATATATAAAATAATTGTTGTCATAGAGGCAGAATTTTAATAAGTTTAAGAAATTTGATTTTGAAATTTTTGTGTGATTTTTAATTATGTTCCATTTGTCCACTATAATGTTTACTGCTGAATGGATAGGAATGTTAGTGAACAGGGAAATAACGTCAAGTGAAACTAAGGAGGGTTATTCTGTATTGCGATGCGAAAGTCAATGCGACTCGAAAACATATAAATGCGAAAACTTTCTATTCTGTATTACGATGTTCGCAAAGTACTTTTTCTATTCGCATTTAAAATGCGAAAAGGCGGCAAGTCGGTATTCTGTATTGCGAAAACAAATGTCAGATACATACGAAAATCGCAAAATATATTCGATTGCAAAACAGCATTCGCAAAGCACAAAAAAGTAAGTGAAAAATAATAATTTTGTTTATTTATTCTTACATTAATTGTTAAAATTATTCAGGGAAACAAACAACAAGACCACCAAATCACACCGATTTGAAATAATGGTGTAAATTATGATGAAACACAGCCAACTGGCAAAAGGTCATTTAAAAACACTAAATGCACATTAGCCGAAGAATTAAATGCAAGCGGACCGCCTGTTAATAGGTTTGAACTGATTTCAAGGTGCACAATAAACAAAACCAATGAAATATATAACCAATGAAGTGGCTTTAAGTTTTTAAATACAGAAAAGACTTTTAGTTTTTAAATCATTTATTTATTTATTTATCAGTAATATACCTTATAAACTAAATTTACAAAATATACAAAAATAATGGGCGCCGGGTTTCAAGACCAAATGCGCTCGTATTGTTAAATAAAATAAAATTTATGTATGTATTTGTGTTAGAATAAATGCTTTAAAAGCAAAGTAGTCCAAAAAGAAAAACAAAAGATAACAAATAAAAGTTTAGCAATTCAAGTGCATATGGATATGTGTTAGAGAATAGAATAGTGTGTTGTTTAAAAAAAATAAAAAGTGGAGAATGTATGTACATATTACAAAATACTAAATATCTGCAATATTGTGTTTTTTGAGACATATTTATCGCCTTTAGATTTCTCTCAGTACCGCAGTCAAGCAGTTCCTCTATAGGTTTATTCGTCCTTGAAATGGGACATTCTGTTAATATATGTGAGATGGTGAGTGCCACGTTACAGTTGCTGCATGAAGGTGGATCGGTTTTTTCATAGTAGTGCCTGGAATTGAATACGAGCAAGTAAAATGCAGTTACTTCTGGAGAGGTTAGGATTGTAGTTGGTTCTTTTTGTGTTTGAAGTGTCATTAAGAATGGTGTTGTTATTGTTTTTGGAAAGCATGGAATTTCTGTTACATTAGGAATATCCAGGGCTTTCTTTGCGGCTGTATCGGCATGTTCGTTGCCCATAATTCCGATATGAGATGGTATCCATACAACCTTAACTTTGATTTCATTGTTTGGCAAGCCCAAAATTTCGTCATAAGCCCTATTTTTGTTTTTGATTAAAGCTCTGATAACACTAAGACTATCGCTGCATATTAGGCATTTCTTCCCGCTTTCAACGGAATATTCTATAGCGGTTTTTATCGCAGAAATCTCTGCGGTAAAAATTCCTATGTTATCTGGCAATCGGGTTTCATTTACCTTGAGTATTGACCATTTAATTGTTTTACAATTGCGTAAGATGTTACCTGATCCCTGAAAGAACCATCCGTGTAAAAGATTATCAGGGGAAAAATATTTATCTTTTCATTTAATAGAGCTTTAAAGCAGATATAATTCGTTGAATTTTTGTTGAAATTGCTAAGGCTGTCATCAACTTCAACAAAATATTTTGGGAAGAACGTTTCTCTAGGTTTTTGTGGTATAGGGATGTTATATTTTGTGAGCATAGTTAAAATATTATTAATGGCTGTTGAAAAGGAGTTGGTTGATGATGTTAGTTGATTCCAAAATCGGGTATGTAAACCTTCCGTTGATATAGTTATTGATCTAGATGCCAAATTTACTGAACTTTTTTCTAGTAAAGATACAAAATCCAAGAAATTGGCTTCACTTCTCAAGCTAGCCAACGGTGTTGTTCGTAATAAGCCCGACGCCGTTCTGAAGCAGTTGTTCATTGCTCCATTTAATTTTTTATGTTTTTCCTTGATGTCCACCCGTCAGAGCTGTGAAAACTGAAATCAAAGTGATTTCAACCAAACTGATTTCATTGTTTGATTTCAAAATGATTTCAGATTTCAAAATGAAATCTTGGCAAGATTGCAATATTTTGTGATTGCAATCATTTTGAAATCATTTTTTTAGAAATCATTGATTGCAATTAATTTAATTGCAATCAATTCGATTGCAATCAAATTTTTGTTGAAATCATGTGATTTCAATGAATTTCCCTGAAATCACAACTAAAGTGAAAGTTCTACGAAATAATATACACTTGGAATCTAGAATCTAGCGGTTTCCACTAGAATATGGTGGAAACCTCAAATTTTTGGTGGAAACCACCAGATTTTAGTAAAAACAACTAAGTTTTAGTATAACACAACAGATTCTCGTAAAAACTTCCACTTATATTTAATCAAAAAAATAAAAGTAAAAAAAATATTTATTAATTTTGTGAAGTCATTAAAAAAAGTCAGAACAAACATAACATGAAGAAACAAACAATATAAAAAAAAATTATGTTTACCAATTTTACAAAACTTTAAACTTCAAACAAAAATTTACATTGTTGGTAATTCAAAATTATCAGAGTCATCTTTGTTTCTAGAAGAAGGAGTTTTATTTGAAGAGAACGAAGATTTTGATTCTGATTTAATTTTGATTGCAATTACTGGATTTGACTGCAATTAAAGTAATTGCAATCAAATCGATTGCAATCAAATTTGATTGCAATCAATTAATATATGAATTAATTTCAAAAAATTGATTCAATCATTTTTGTCGTATTGATTTCATGATATATATATATATATATATATATATATATATATATATATATATATATATATATATATATATATATATATACAGTGAAAACGCCCTTAGTGGACAGCTCTTATAAGCGAACATCCCTACAAAGCGGACAATTCCTAAAATTTTAGAACCGATTTTATAAACCCGAACAAAAAACATTCCCTAAAACGGACGCTCCCATAGCCAGCGGCTGACATGAAAATAACATTTTTTTTGCCAAAACATGCCAGTAAGCGGACATTTAAAAAAGAAATAGAACATGTGGAACTAAAAACTGTAGTTGCTGAGACGATACCACCTATTAAATCAATACCTCTTAAACTAGTCATATTATAGAGTTGCACCAAGGCTAAAATATTGAATTTTTTGTGATTTCCCTATCTAAAATTTGAGTCAATTAAAACAAATTTAAAATGCCATATTTAAGAGAAAAAATTTAAATAATAAATGTTTTAGAAAAAGAAAAAATATCAATGCGTAAATTAGCAAAAAGGTACATAGTTTACATTAAATTTCAATTAGAATATAAAAAGGATAAGAAAAAATTATTTTCCGTTAAAGGTTTAACATTGGAAAAAATCGCAAATAGAAAATTTATTCGATCACAGTGGCAATCGGAAACCATAAATACAGACCAGAAAAAGAGATTTTTAAGCGCCAAAGGCGCTTTAAAAAAAAAAGTGCTTTAAATGGTTTGTTCACGCAGGAAGCCTAAGCATTCCTATATCTGGGCCAATAATTAAAGCAAAAGAGATAGCTATGAAAGGCTCCACAAGTGGCGTAAGAGGCATACCATAAATTTCAAGTGTATTTCTGGGGAAGATTCCATCGTAATCCAGTTAGAAGTGAAAGAGTTTAAAGAAACCCATAAATACTCTTGATGCTTTGTAACATACGTAACCATTAAGAACTGTTTTGGCAAAGCAGGATTTGTGGAATATTTAGATAATACAGAATAAGACGCAGAGGGTGATATCCCTTTATTCTCTCGGGTTAGACAAAATGCAGAATATAGTTAGTTTACTGCTATTGATTAAAATCTTCTAACAGAATATGACACTATAGAAGTTTTGGTAAATAGAATGGAAATAAGCTCGTCAGAAAATAATGATACATGCATTTTAAAAGATCATAAAAAATATCTTCATTTAAAGAAACCTCAGAAGAAGTTAGACGCTTATTGAAGTTTGCAAAAGAAGACTATACAGGATGTGAGCCCTTGAAATATCTAGAATGCTATTATGGAGAAAAAATGATTAAAGAAAATGAGGCAAACTCGAAAAAAATATTTTAGATTTTTTTCCAACTTAGTAACTTTTTTGTTTCATAAAAATAATTTAAAGGCTGACTTCCTAAACGTATATTTACAATGTATCAATACAGTATTAATACCAAGTTAATACATTGTGTATGTGCTTTTTTAATACTTTGTATACTGCTGATTTGCAACCGTTACATCGTTTAGGAACATTTATATGCGTTATATCATTCATAATAAAGCGTGCAATGGCAGAAGAGCATATTTTATTGCAAAAAGAAACACGGGTATCAAAAAGGATACCAAAAACAAGGCTTTGTGCAAAAAATTGATGCATATATATATATATATATATATATATATATATATATATATATATATATATATACGGAGACTTCGAGTTAAGACCCGGTTAGCCGAACGTTGATGTTAGAAAAACGTAACGTACTTTAACGTACGGACGTTTGTGCGGTTAATGAATCTTCCAAAACGTGTCGAATGTCAACAAAATAAAAACAAAACGGTGTACAACTCTATTTTGTGAATTTTTTTTTTTTCTGAAAAAAAAAATTTATATTCCTGTGTTTATTAGAAAAAATCAAATAAAGAAAATTTTCAATGGTGTTCGAAGACTTATTTGTTGATGTTTGGTTTTAAAATTTGGTAAATATATTTAATGAAATGAATTTAAATTTTTCAATAAATATACAGTCAGCTGTTTATAATAGAGATGGTATGTGAAAACTTTTTCGTAATTCATGCTTATACATAAAACGTACCAAAATTGTACTAAGTACTTTTTGAAAAAAAAAAACGTGATATTTTGAAAAGTTCGTGTAAAAATTAAAATTTTAAGAATAAACATACTGTTCAAACTTTCACATTGAATGCACATGCACATTTATACATGTGTATGTGCATAAGTTTGCATGAAATTGTGAGCAGAATTCGATCGTTGAGTTAATATCCAAAGTCAGCATAATTTTATTTATTACCTGAGTTCATTGCTTTCTTTATATAATGTGAATGCAATGAACTTCAGCAAAATAACTAAATGTAAAAAAATGTATTCTACCATAAATCGCAAATAAGTATTAATTTAGTGTTTAAGCCAATGAATTTTTAATAAGCATTGAGAGAAGTAATCAAACAATTAAATCGACTATTTCTTTCCATTTTCTCCGCATCAACCGGGTTTCAAGTGCTCGAGTTGAATTAACTGTTTTCTTGGTGATTCACCTTGAAACAATCCAAACGACCAAGGCAAGTCGGCTCTTGGTAATTCATTTCATCTGATTGGCAAACTAGCCAAATCAAAAAACATTGGTGACCCCGACGTGATCATCAAAAAAAAAACACATTGGTGACCCCTGACATCCTGTAACTTGGCACAGGATCTATACAACACTTAAGTCAACAAGGCGACTAACATGGCTCAAGAAGAATCAAATCCATTTTTTGCATTGGCGGACGCTCAACGTAACACAGGTTAAATTATTGAAACCATCATAAGAAACTTTAAAAACGATCCAGCTATTAGAAAGACGCTAAACTACTATGAAGAGCGTTTAAGAAGACTGGATGCGGCGTGGGGCGAATTCGAGATTACCGATGCCAAAATACGTTGTCTTGAAAAGACGCCATCAGATCACAGTTATTTTACCAACAAGTATTATGACAAGAACTCGCTTTTAAATATAAAACAACTTTCGAGTCGTTAATGTTGCAAGCATCCAATACTTCCCAACAAGAAGTCAATCAACATGTGGTTCCTACAGTTACTGGCACAACAACGCAATCGTCTACATTTGCAACAAGCTCCTTAATTAGAAGACAAGGGGTAATGATAGCGTCTTTAAAGAGGATACTCAGCATAAATCCAACAACTGAGAATATGAAGCTCAAAGAAAAACTTTGGGAACAGATACAAGATCTGCATTTCACAATATGGGAGTCCTGTCAAGATCCTCTGCAAGAAGGATACGACATGGAGTCATACGAAAATCTTGAAATGCTGACCATGAACAATTTCGCATTGACGTCATCAGCTGAAGCGCCACAAAGCTTTGCATATGGTCAGAATAATGTCCTACCACTGCCAAAGATTATAATACCGAAGTTTAACGGCGAGTACTTAAAATGGCAAGCGTTTTTTGATCTATTTTCAGAATTAATAGACAAACAAAAGCTTTCGCCAGTACAAAAAATGTGGTATTTGAAGTCAAATTTAGGAGGTGAAGCTGAAAAATTGATCAGCCACCTCTCGGCTACTGCTGAAAACTACGCAACAGCCTGGACGCTTTTACAAGAGCGATACAACAATCGGCGAGTTCTTGTCGCATCAATAATCCAGCAGCTACTCGATCAACCGTCTGGCGGATCATCAGCAGCAGCCATCAAACACCTGCATGACACCACTCAGGAATGCTTACACGCATTACAAAACATCGGGATCGACACAACCTCCTGGGATCCAATTCTGCTGCATTTACTTACCAAAAAGTTGGATCGTAGCACCCATGTTCTATACGAGAGATCGATCACAAATCCAAAGGAGCTCCAGCAAGTGAAAGAATTTTTGGGCTTTCTTGAAACACGCTTTCAGTCCATGGAAGCGATGGGACAAAAGGAAAAACCACCTTCAAAGGTGTGTGCATCTGCTGCTTCATCAAAACAATCCGAAAAGGCATGCAGTCTGTGCAAAAATGGCTCGCATCAACTACCGATGTCCAAATTTCCAACAACTAACACCACCACAACGCCTGAATTATGTACAGAAACAGAAATTATGCGTGAACTGCCTAAAATCAGGTCATGCAGCCAAATACTGTACCTTAAGGTCATGCGCCAAATGCAACAAAAAACACAATTCACTACTGCATTTGGAAAAAAGGGATCATCCACCAAAGGAAGAACCAACGAGTGAAACAGTCAATAAAAACAGCTCCCACCTGACATCATCGGCGACAATCACTCTTCCTGCAAATGATAAATCACAAGTCACTTCGCTAACTACAGCCAAAACCCAGTTCGCGGACTCATATGTTTTACTCAGCACAGCAGTAGTTAAGGTAAAAACTGATACAACAGAAGTTGAATGCCGCGCCCTCCTTGACTCCGGTTCCCAAGCAAATTTCATCACTGAACGTTTAGTAAAACGACTGGGTATTTCAATGCAGCCTTCATCGTTAAACACCAATGGTATTGGAGCTACTAACACAAAAATACACCACAGAGTAAATGTAGCCTTGACCTCTCGTATTAACAATTTCTCAACACGGTTTGAGGCATATGTTCTTCCTCGCATTATTTCACCACAACCGTCACGATTTATCAACACTGAAGGGTGGTCGCTGCCAAAGAACCTAACATTGGCCGACCCAGGCTTCAACCGCCCCGAAAAAATCGACATATTATTGGGTGCAGAGCACTATCATCAACTGCTGACAATCGGACAAATAAAATCATCCGATCAACTGCCGATCTTACAAAACACGGTATTCGGCTGGATAGTGTCAGGAAAAATAAATGGAGATTGTCCAACGGATATTTCATGTGGAATCTGTACTACGGATGAAGCCCTCGAAACGTCTATCGCCCGACTGTGGGAATTGGAAGAAATTAAATCAAACGACAAACCGCTCTCGATAGCAGATAAACAATGCGAAGAACACTTTGCACAACATACGACCAAGAACGATCAAAACCGATTCATAGTGAAGATACCCTCTCATCAAAGTCCTGCTGCCCTTGGAGACTCACTTGGAATTGCACTTAACAGATTTCTCGCCCTCGAACGCCGGCTACAGAAAAATCCCGAATTGAAGGCACAATACACAAAATTCATGAACGAATATGAATCGATGGGACACATGACGAAAATATCAGCAAATGAAATCCTCACACCAAACTATTTCATACCACACCACTGCATACTGAGACCTGAAAGTTCAACCACTAAGCTTCGTGTAGTCTTTGATGCGTCTTGCAAAACATCATCAGGGCAGTCATTGAATGACCTAATGTACACAGGACCCTCAGTGCAAAGCGAATTATTCTCCATCCTGTTGAGGTTTCGATTACCAAGATTCGTTTTCACTGCTGATGTCGAAAAAATGTATAGGCAAGTCCTAGTTTCTCCCGAAGATCGTCACTTTCAGCTCATTATTTGGAGAAAGGACACCACAAAACCTATAACATACTATCAACTCAACACAGTTACATATGGTACACGCGAATTTTGTATCTTACCGGCGTTCGAGCGTTTTTAAAAAAAGACACGTTTGATCAGTTTCAGCGGACAGAACAGTCTGTCTGTTATTTTATTTAATATTATTTAAGAACTTCCAAATGTATTACAATTTTGCTTACTTAGCTTAATTTTTATTTGTTGGCTAACATTTTCATTTATATATGTATGTAAGTGTGTGCTAATTAATAAAGTGTTATGATTTTTTGTTATTGTCAAATTTATGCTGAAATGTTGATTAATTACTTTGGGAATATTATGTGTTGCGAAATTTACAGGAAATGTGGAATTGGGTTACTGTCTGGCTTTATTAATTTGGTTTAAGAATTCTTCGAATTTGTCAGGTTCATTTGATTTCATATCAATGTAATTTCTTGTATATGTAACTTCTCCCCTCTTTAGATCAGAATTCTCCTGAATTCGTTTATTCAAATTTATTTTAATATATTTAAATTTTGTTCTCCAAATGGTAATTATTAATATTATTGAAAGTATGAGAAAAATGTTACACCCGTATATGACTTTATTATGGGTTTTTAAATTAGAAATATTTTTAAAGTTTATTTTATTTTCTTAATCTATTTGTTCGAAAGTAAGTTTTTCTGTAAAATTCTTTATATCATCATATCGCAAGCTCATAATATTTCCATCGAATTTTTCAACTAAATTAGAATAGTAGTAATCATTAATTTGTATTGAACAATTGTTAAATTGAATTACATAATTTCCATTTAATATAGTATTATTATTATTACATGTATTGTTCACAAGTAAATTTACTGCGTTTTTAACCATAATTGTTTTTTCATCCAACGCTATAACTTCTAATTCTTTGTTTGTTATTAATTTACAATTCTTTGTTAATATACAATGAGTACTGGGTTTTAATTGTCTAAAATGTTTATTTTCTTCAAATTGCATAATTTTATCTTTATACGTAAAAACTTCCTCTATTTTGGCTTCTATTTCTTTTTGATCTTTATTTGGTAATGGTACAATTTTTCTTATTTTTACTTGTATGAACAATTTTGGTATTTTAATGCTTAATATTAAATAAGTATTATTAAAAGTTGCTATTCCTAATTGCAAATATTTTAATTTATTAAAATCAATATTATATTTGTTAATTTCATGATTTGTTAAAATACTTGGGTGTGCTAACCCGTATTTGGCTGAGACTACATTATCTTGGATTTGTTCTATTTTACTTTTTATTAATTGAATATTTATCATTTGTTGTAAATACATATGTTGTTGGTATTCTTCGTCTACCATTTTATTTATAGTGTTAAAACCTCTTTCAATTTCTTTCCTATCGATTGTTACAATATTTTTTATTTGTTCTATTGCTAAATTAAAATGATCGTTTATGTGTATTTGATCGTTTAATGTCTCGTCTGTCTGTAATAAGTGTTTTTGTATGGTCTGTCTATCGTCGTCGTCCATTGTGCCAAATGTCCATTTAGCTACTGTACCTATTGCATTTATAAGTCCTCTTTTTTGTCTTTTTTCTGTTGGTACTAACGTCATTAATTTATTTCTTGCTTCAAGCAATTCGGCTTGTAATATGTCCTTGTTACTGATTTTCGCTAGTATAATATTGTCTGTCAGTTCATTAATAATATTTTCTATTTGTTTAACATTAATTATATGTAATACTATGTCACTATCCTTAACTATTTCTTGGTCTCTTATTTGTAGGTCAATAAATCCTATTTGGTCCGTTAGTTCCTTTATAATCATTGTGCCTTCACTCTGTTTTATCCATGTCAACGTTACCAGTATCATGATTAGTATCTGAAAATTTTAATGGTTTTTTAATGTTGTTTAGGTGAATATTTTTCAATTTTCCTTTCCTAAACCTGGGTTGCTCTTTATGCCTAACCGCTTTATAGTTTTTTATAAATCCTTCTGATCTCTTTTCCTCATAATCCTCTCTACTTTTATTTAATTTTTCTATTACCTTCTTTTTATTTTCTTCCAGATTCTTTTTAACTTTTTCTTCATCTATTTTTCCTTGTTGTATATCATTTGGTGTATATTTAGTGCTGGAGTGATAGCGTTCATTATAATTCCGCATAGCCCTTTGAATAAGTTGTTTTATTGGAATTTCTTTATTAGTTTTATACAGGATTCTAAATTTTTCAGCTAATGTATTGTGTAGTCTTTCGACATCTGCGTTTCCTGTGTGACTGTTTGGCTTTGTTATGTGCAATTGAATTCCCTCTTGGTTTAGAAATTCTTTAATTTGAATTGAATTGAATTCGCCGTCTGCCACAATTTTTTCTGGTTTACCTACTTTTGAAAAATGATCCTCCAATTGTTCTATAATGGTAATGGGATTTCTATCTGTTAAATGATAGGCTGCCCCGAATTTTGAGAATTTATCAATTACTGTTAAAAACCGGAAATTTTTCATTACATACGTGTCTATATGTACAATTTGATTTTTAGTTGTCGGCGTTTCTGTAAGTTTAAATTTTTGTTTTATCGGATTTCTATCATATTTTACTTCTTTGCAAATCTCGCATTGGTTAATTACTATCTGAATTAATTCTAATAATTTTGGATAATAAATTTTATATTTGATTTGGTTATATGTTTCCTGTATGCCGGAGTGTATACTTTCTCTAATGTGATAAAAAGAAATTTGCTTGACTGCTTCTATTTCGGTTTCTATGTCCTGAGCTCTTCTAGTACATTTAATGAATTTTATTTGCTTGTCATTGGAAAACATTTCGATTAGCTTTTCCTGTACTATATTGTAACTATGTTCTGATAATTCGGAAAATATACCTATTTTTCCTTTAGTAACATATCTTCTGAATATATTTCCCATTTCGCTAAAATCGGACTCGGCTACAAAAATAATTCTTTTTCCGTTTATTGTTTTCATTTCTTCTACTTTATTGTTGGTTAATATAATTTGTGTTTTATACTTGTTAACGATTTCCTCTTTAATATAAAAATGATCCAATAGATTTTCTTCGGCTGAGTGAATTGTTAATATAGATACATTATCTTCTTCCACATTATTTATTTTTACACTGTTTTCTTTATTTGAATTGTCTTGAATATTAGTTTTTTTCTCTTCTGTTTTTGTATCAGCATTTTCTAATCTGCTTAAAAAATCCGCTACTCTATTCTCTTTTCCTTTTATGTAGTCTATTTCGGATGTTTCCAATGTACAAATCTCCAAGTTTTTATATGGATTTATCAAAAAGTTTGTTATTCTATCATTAATTGAAATGTATCCCTCATCTATATTTATCATGGTTTTGAAACAATTTAGTAAATCAATTCCTATTATAAATTTATACTGTCTTCCTTTTAATTCGGTTACTTTCCATCTAATTTTTGAATAATGTGGTATATTAAATTCATCAGGAGCATCTGTCAAGACTTCATATTTTATTACATCTTTCTTATTTATGGTACTGAAGAGAATTGGTTTTATCAATAAATTTTTCTGAAAATCATTTATGTTATTATCTATTAGGCTAATGCTCGCTCCTGTATCTATTAAGGCAGTATATATTTTTCCTTTTATTTTTATGTTTATGATGGGTAAATAATCAGAGGCGGTTTCGGAAAAAACGTATATCCATTATTTTGATCTGACTTTGTTGTTTGTTTTACATTTTCTAATGTTTGATTATAATTACTTTCTATATCTTTCTTATCCACTAATCTCTGCTGGTCTTGCCTAACTTGATTACAGTAACTTGGACTGTAATGTTGTTTAGGGTTTCCTACCTGTTGCGAGAATTCATGAACGTTATTTATTTGTATATTATCGATTTCCATAGGTTCTTCTTGCCCTTGCCTAGGTTGCGTTAAGCGATTTTGGCTAACGAAATGCCTAGGGTTTCCTGGCTGTGAAAACCTTTGGAAATTACCTGAATTATTCTGCACTCTGTATTGTCCAGAATTGTTTTGGAATCTATATCGTCCTGAACTATTTATTTGATTGTTCTTATAATTAGGTTTATAATTATTTTGATTATGGTTATTATTGTAATTATTATGGTTATAGTTATTAAAATTTGTTTGTCCGTTATAATTTGAGTTTCTATTTAAATTTGTGTTGTTAAATTTATGAACTTTAGATTTCCTATACTCTTCTCTAATACAACTGTCTTCAAAACGTCTACTTATCATTATTTTTAAAATATTGTTTAAATTTCCTTCGTTATAGATTTTGTCAAATAAAACTCCCTGAGTCATTTCTTTTATAGTATTTATTAACATACTGTCCATATTACTTAGGTCTATATAGTGGTCGTCTGTATAATATACTGTCAGTTCGTCAGACTTATATTTAATGTCCTGTATTTCGATCATAAGTTCACTTACATTATTTACTTTAAGGTTAGCAATTTTCCTGTACAGCTGGTGTGGTTCCACGTCGGGTCGGTATCGTAACTTCAGAGTTTCTTTGATTAAGTGCCAGTTATCTGGTTCTGGGATGTTGATTATTACATTCTTCGCTGGTCCTTGTATAATCCTGTAGAAAATTGTTCGTACCGCTTCCTTCTTTAACTCAGTGTCGTTGATTGTGGATAATATATATTCTATGCTTTTAAAAAATGAATTTATTGTGATTTCCCCTGTACCGGTGAACGTGGGCAGACTGTTTATTGTTTTCATTATGCTCTCTCTGTTGTTTACTTCTACCTTATCTCTTAGTTCTAGGTATGCCTGCCTCATCGCTTCCAATTGTTGCTCTCTTCTAGCAAGCTCTTCGATCAGTTCCACAGGTGATACTTGAGGCTGTCCTTCCGTCATTCTTCCTTGATCAAATGCACGTTGTCTTCGTTGATTAATTTTGTACAATTGTTTAAGCAGCGTTTACTGCTTTTCGTGGTGATTCACTTTATTTATTTGTAGTGTCTACTTTTAACTATAAGTGTCCACTTCACGTTGGTGGTGTTAGCATAAATATTTTGTTGTTGTTGCTATTTAGCTTTCACTGCACACTAGTAGTTTTCACTTTGTTTCTTTGTAGTTTCTACTTTAAATTAAAATGTTCACTTCACTTTGGTGGTGTTGGCTTCAAAATTTTGTATTTAGCTTTCACTGCACCAAAACTTATTCTTACAAAAAAAAAATTTTTTTTTCTTTTTTTTTATTTATCTGAACGCGGTTCGTATCACTGGATCCTTGAATTAATAAATTAGGATCCTACCGACTGCGCCAATTTTGTATCTTACCGGCGTTCGAGCGTTTTTAAAAAAAGACACGTTTGATCAGTTTCAGCGGACAGAACAGTCTGTCTGTTATTTTATTTAATATTATTTAAGAACTTCCAAATGTATTACAATTTTGCTTACTTAGCTTAATTTTTATTTGTTGGCTAACATTTTCATTTATATATGTATGTAAGTGTGTGCTAATTAATAAAGTGTTATGATTTTTTGTTATTGTCAAATTTATGCTGAAATGTTGATTAATTACTTTGGGAATATTATGTGTTGCGAAATTTACAGGAAATGTGGAATTGGGTTACTGTCTGGCTTTATTAATTTGGTTTAAGAATTCTTCGAATTTGTCAGGTTCATTTGATTTCATATCAATGTAATTTCTTGTATATGTAACTCGCGCTGCTCCGTATTTAGCAACTAAATGTCTGCAACAACTCGCTAAAGAAACTACTGTTCGTTACCCTCTTGCCTCGAAATTTCTGCAAGAGAATTTTTACGTTGATGATGGGCTTGGTGGAGCAGATAGTTTGGTGACTGCAATAGATTTGCAAATTCAACTAACACAAATTATGAAAGAAAGTGGTTTTAATCTTCGCAAGTGGTCTGCAAATCATCCACAGTTACTCCAAAACATACCACAAGGTGATCTGGAAGTAAATTTGGACTTTGAAAGCACAAAGGCTGACTCTATAAAAACATTAGGACTCATCTGGCTGCCGAAGGAGGACAAGCTTTGTGTTAAAGTTAACATCGAGGCAATTAACAAAATCACCAAACGTACAGTTACATCAGATCTTGCGAGACTTTTCGACCCACTGGGAATCCTCTCTCCAATTGTGGTGACAGCCAAGATGTTTATCCAAGAATTATGGAAATTAAAATTAGATTGGGATCAATCTCTACCTCAATCGTTACATACCAAATGGAGTTCTTTTCGCACCGATCTAAATGAGCTAAAAACCTTGGAAATATCGAGACACATTTTTGAGGGAGAAATCCCAGCTTCAGTCCAACTACATATTTTTACGGATGCGTCAGAAAAGGCGTATGGAGCAGCATCCTACATACGGTCAGTGTTCAAAAACGGGAACATTATGAATCGACTCTTTTGTGCTAAATCCCGTGTAGCTCCACTCAAAAGGCAAACAATACCGAAATTGGAGCTATGTGCAGCGGTGTTAGGAGCGCGGTTAGCTACAAAAATTAGATCTGATCTGCAGTGGACCAGCCCGGTTTGGTTTTGGACCGATTCAGAAATTGTGCTGTCATGGATAAATTCATCATCTGCATCATTCAACACCTTTGTGGCCAATCGAATTGCAATCATTCAGGCAGAAACTCAAATAGATCAATGGCGTCACGTCAGCTCAAAAGGCAATCCAGCCGACATTTTATCTCGAGGAATATCGCCAAGGGCCGTGAAGGAATGCACACTGTGGTTTTGTGGACCCTTATTTCTGCATGGAGCAGAAGCAGCATGGCCATTGAAATTTAATCCAAGCCTGAGCATTCCGACCACTTTGGAAAGAAAAAGAAAATCAGTAGAATCATGTGTGGCAGTAATAGACGGACAGGATTTCGTCTACAAGATCAACCACAAAAGTTCGTTCTTTCGATTACAGCGAATAATTGGGTACCTCATGCGTTTTATTACTCACACAAGATGCCGAAAGGACAATCGACAGCCTAACAGAACATTAACAACAACTGAGCTGGATCAAGCCCTAATTCCGATCATTAAGCAAATGCAAGCAGCAGATTTCAAGGATGAAATTCTACACTTAAAAAGATACAACGAAGTTCAAAAAACAAGCAGCTTGTGCAACCTGTCTCCTCTCCTAGATCGAAATGATTTAATTCGTGTTGGAGGCAGGCTTGAGGCATCCTCATTGGCATATGACTCGAAGCATCAACTTGTCATTCCATATAATGATTCCATTTCAAAATTAATCTTTGAAATGGTTCATAAAGACAACAAACACTGCGGAGCGCAAACGCTCCTAGGCATCATCCGACAAAGCTACTGGCCAGTAAAAGGAAAAATTATGGCTCGTGCTACAGTTCATCGCTGTACAATATGTAGCAGGGCTAAACCAAAAATGTTTGAACATATAATGGGAGATCTGCCTGCAACACGAGTATTACCAGCTCGGCCATTCGTAAATGTTGGAGTCGACTACTGTGGTCCACTTGAAGTTCACCACAAACTGAGAGGGAAAAGGCCGCACAAGGCTTATATTGCAGTATTTTGTTGTTTCGCAACAAAGGCTGTACATCTGGAGCTAGTGAGCGATCTCACCACAGAGGCATTCATATGTGCTCTCAAGAGATTTATCAGCCGCCGTGGACACTGCCAAAATTTGTATTGCGATAACGCAACGAATTTCGTTGGAGCGAAAAATAAACTACCCGAACTGGCATCCATAATCTACACATCAGAAGCACAAGAAGCAATTACAAGCGCCTGTGGCAAAAGGGGCATACAATTCAATTTTATACCGCAAAGATCACCACACTTTGGCGGACTATGGGAGGCGGCGGTAAAATCTGCCAAACATCTCTTAGTCAGAAGTGTAGGTAACGCTTCGTTGACTTATGAAGAACTCGAAACCTTAATCATCGAAGTCGAAGCTATTCTTAACTCCAGACCAATTTCACCGCTATCAAACGACCCAAACGACATCGGTGCCTTGACTCCAGGGCATTTCCTTATCGGAGAACCTCTCACTGCCCAAATCGATGCGCAAGCCAAGTCAAACAAAGTCGAGCTGGCGACAAGATGGAATTTGGTATATCGTCTCAAACACGAATTCTGGAATAGATGGTCGCGAGATTACCTGAATGAATTACAATCGTAAGAAATGGCAAAAGCAATCAGAAACTCTTAAGCCTGGAGCCATCGTCATACTCAAAGAAAATAATACCCCGGTTATGAAATGGCCTTTGGGACGTGTAATTAAAACCTACAAGGGAACCGACGATATCGTCAGAGTTGCAGATGTCAAAACAGCTTCGGGTGTATTTAAACGCGCGATTCGTTATCTGGCACCACTTCCTACATCTGACGATGAAAGCAACGAGTGCCAGGATCAACCAATTCAACAATTGTCGATTATGTCAAATGATAACAATGCAAAGGAGAGTCAGAGACAGCAAACTTCATTGTCAACCGATGAAATGCCGACTAAGAGAAGAAGAAAACTAACAAACTAAGCTATTTAATATATTTATATCACTATCGGTTCAGCTTTCTGTGATATCTTCCAGACTACATCGAATACAATCAGCAATAGTTCCATCACTGTCCGACTCGCATCATGGAAAAATACAGTGTCGAAAGGTGCAACCAAATCAACAACCTTGTCCAGCTGTCCGTCAACACGTCACACCGTCCGAGTTTATTACTACGGTTACGTAAGGAAGATTCCGAAGCAATCTGGAAGAATGCCCAATTTATCAATCATTATTCAATGCATTTTTATGTACTCGCAATTTGTATTGTCTTCTATTTTTAATATTTTTTTGTTTGTAAATGTTAAGCGAACGTGTTTCATTAGCAAGTAAAGTCATTTTGTTTGGAGCTTACGGATAACACTGAAGCGGCTCGATTCTGTCAAATCAGCAATTTCCTCTTAGTTGATCATAGCTCAACGGCCGGGTGTATGTTCAAACTTTCACATTGAATGCACATGCACATTTATACATGTGTATGTGCATAAGTTTGCATGAAATTGTGAGCAGAATTCGATCGTTGAGTTAATATCCAAAGTCAGCATAATTTTATTTATTACCTGAGTTCATTGCTTTCTTTATATAATGTGAATGCAATGAACTTCAGCAAAATAACTAAATGTAAAAATAATGTATTCTACCATAAATCGCAAATAAGCATTAATTTAGTATTTAAGCCAATGAATTTTTAATAAACATTGAGAGAAGTAATCAAACAATTAAATCGACTATTTCTTTCCATTTTCTCCGCATCAACCGGGTTTCAAGTGCTCGAGTTGAATTAACTGTTTTCTTGGTGATTCACCTTGAAACAATCCAAACGACCAAGGCAAGTCGGCTCTTGGTAATTCATTTCATCTGATTGGCAAACTAGCCAAATCAAAAAACACATACATACGTACGTCCATATATTTATTATGTGTATATAAATTTGTACTTATTTAACGTAACAGAACGTTTGACTTGCAAATTTGCAATATTTTTCAAGATATGTATGTAGTATGCAAGTGGCAAAATAACAAATATATATGTTTATACGCGTATATTAACTTTGATATTCAAAATAATTAACTGTTATATATAACTGGATTTATAATTCAATCTAAGATTCAATGGTATTTACTTGTTTTTTTTTTTAAGTCTTTTCATGCACATTATTATCTCAACATTACATTTTTAGACTTTGAAAATTCGAAAATTTTATTAAAGTTGTATTAGATCCTTAATAATTTACATACATATATCAATAAAAGTACCGGCAAAAGAATTTGGGCCACAATACAACTCAACAAAATAATAGTCCCATCACTGGTATACAAATGTCACGTAAAAACGTAATGAAATTCTATTTTATACAGGTTCAGCCGTTCCGTCAACGTGACATTTAATTTGGATAAGCATTTGCATTGATTTCATACGCCAAAAGCAAACGTTCCTTACATTAGCTAACGTGAACGTTCGGCTAACCGGGCCTTTACAGAATTTTTTGTCAAAATAGAATTAAAGGTTTTTGTATTATGTATTTTTATTTAAACTATCCTCTAATGGAAAACTACATAGCTCAGATATTAAAAGAACAAGCATATGTACTCATATGTACATACATATGTAATCACAAAATTACAGTTAAGTAAAATATTCTGAAATAAGTGACTGACATTTTACTTTTTTTTTTGGTATTTTCACTAAAAAATAACTCTTAATGTATGTACTCATGTACTTAAAGCCTTGTAGTGC
>OY813000.1:76695118-76875118 GCA_963681545.1 Germaria angustata | reverse complement strand
CTGGTGCCCCTAAGTCTTCCTTTACAGCCGTTCTTAGACCCAGCATTATGATGGGTAGTATTCGGCCCAGTTTGTATTTGCCTCGTGACATTTCAACGATGCTTTTAGTACACGGTGCCAACGTTCTATTAGGCCATTCGCCTGCGGATGATATGGGGTTGTTCGTACATGTTTAATACCCAACATTTTTGAAAGGTGACGGAAAAGACTGCTTTCGAATTGTCGACCCTGATCTGTTATTATATATTTTGGCACTCCAAAACGGCTAATCCAACCGCCCAGCAACGCCTTTGCCACAGTTTCTGCTGTGATGTCCATAATTGGAATAGCTTCTATCCATCGCGAATACCTATCCATACATGTTAGGCAGTATGTGCAGTTATTTGAACTTGGCAAAGGGCCGACTAGATCGATATTTATATGTTCGAATCTCTTGTTTGGAACTGCAAAAGTCCCCAAATCACTCTTTGTGTGTCTTGCTATTTTGCTCCGTTGACACTGCAGACAATTTTTTACGAGCATTCTTATTTCCGTGTTCATTTTGCTCCACACAAAACTTTTTGAGATTAACTTGGTTGAAGCTCTGACTCTGGTGTGATAGATTATGTAGTGCCTCGAAGAATGTAGACCGCGTGGTTTGCCGGAATGTAAGGACGTGCCTTGCCAGTTGATGTGTCACATATGATTTCGCCATCTACGCCTGGAACTTTAGAGCTTTCCAAAGTAAGTGAACTCGATGTTGACTGGATAAGGCTCTGTAGCTCGATGCATTTTGTTTGTTCCTCGTGAAGTAATTGATAATCGATAGATGTCGGGAGTTTTATTGTTTCCATTCTTGATAGGAAATCTTCGACGACATTTTTCATCCCGCTTATATGTCGTATATCCACGCTGAATTGGCTTATAAAATTCAGTTGCCTTGTTTGACGAGGTGATAAACGTTCCCATCTCCTATCGAAGTCATCTGTAAATACAATAAATTGCGTGCCTTCTCTCACGATCGTACACTAGACAGCATAAGTTTGCGTACAAAAATATAACTTAAAATGAAGCTTTGTAATTTTCTATAAAAATAAAAGATTTTTATTTCAACTTTTTTTCAAAAAACAATTTATATATTTAGGAAAACTATCACATAGTAAAAGGCTTGTTTAAAGCTTAAAAAAATTAATAGGAACTCATAAAGTATAAAATGGTTGTTTTATGTGTATGCAAAAGTTTGCGTACAAAAACTAAAATTATGAAATATTTTTTCAAACTAAGACCTAGATTATATTCTAATAAGAAGTCGGGTATCCATGGAGTTTTAGAACCTCATGTAATCGTTTTGGCATTGATGCGACCAGTTTTGAGGTATATTCAGCACTAATATTGTTCCATTCTTCGGCTAAAACTGTTTTGAGCATTTCCTTTGAGGTTATTTCATGGTTTCGAATACGCCGTTCCAGCAAATCCCATAAATGCTCGATGGGATTTAAGTCTGGGGACTGCGGTGGGGTTTTTAACTGATTTTTTACGTTGTACAACAACCAAAGCTTTGTATTGTGCGCCGTGTGCTTCGGGTCATTATCTTGCTGGAAGATATAATCATCATGAATTCCCAATTGACGCACACTTTTTTGAAGATTTCTTTTTAGAATATCCAAATAGGCCTTATGATCCATCGTAGACTCAATAAACTCCAAGCTGCCCACACCTTTACTACTCATGCAGCCCCATACCATCACTCCGCCACCACCATGTTTTACTGTTGGTTTCAAATTTTTTGGATTTAGAGCTGTACACGGCTTTCTCCACACTAGCTGACGACCTTTTATGCCAAAAATGCAATATTTGCTTTCATCTGTGAACAGGACCTTTTCCCAGAACTCTGGTGGCTTAAATACGTGTTCTTTTGCAAATTGTATTCGTTTTTGTCTATTGATCAAAGACACAAGAGGTTTCTTCCGTGCAACACGGCTTCGATAGTTTGCCTTTCTTAAAATTCTCCGAACTGTGTCTCTGGAAACACATTTATTGAATTGAATAGTTACATTTTCTACAATTTTGGACGCCGTGAGTCTCGGATTTTCCTTAATAGATTGGACTACAGCTCTTTTCTCACGATCAGTTAGTTTTGGAGGGCGACCTGTACGGGTTTTGGATACTAGATCCCCAGTTTTTTTGAAATTATTTATTACTCTCTGTATAGAGGAGTGGGATCTTTCAACTGTATGCCCAATATCACGCAAGGTTTTCCCCTCCTTCCATAGGTGTACAATAATTTTCCTTTCTGCTACACTTATTTCTTTTCCTCTTACCATTTTTTATAATTTTTTCCAAAATGAGAACGAAAAAATCCTTCCTTGTGTTATTTACAAGTTTAAAACACTAGCTCCACTCAATTTGTTATCATTTGATTGCAAAAAGACGTTAAAATATAAAACTCCATTTTATGTACGCATATTTTTGCATACGTGTAAAGTTGCCACATTGTGATTTTTGCATTCCCAAAACTTTTAACGGTGTAGGAATGCAAAAAATAAATGTCCATTATAATTTTTACTTGCATGTCTATGAATAAAAATAATCTTAAATAAAAATGATCATTAAATAAAACAGCCATCTCAAAGCAAAAAATTAAATATACTTTGTACGCAAACTTATGCTGTCTAGTGTATGTGCTGTATCTTTTTTCAGTTGTTGTAAATTTTTTGGAAAAAAATCCCAACGGTTGCCAATTGTTTTTGTTTCTCTGCTGTAATACCGCCCCCATCGCATTGTCCGATGCGTCGGTCATGAGTGCTATGGTGGCTCCCTTTTGTGGGAACGCTAATAATGCTGCATTGCTAAGCTCTGCTTTTATTTTTTCAAACGCACCTTCGGTTTCGGTGGACCACTTTAATTTTATACGATCTCGTTTCTTACACGGTCCCATCATTTTTTGTAGCGGTATTTCAGTTTCCGTGGCATGGGGGAGGAATTTTCTATAAAAATTTACTGCGCCTTGCGTCTTATAATGGCGTCTACTTTTCTCGGGTAAGGTTTTATGCCCTCGCTGGTTATTAAGTGCCCTAAGAACTCGACCTCGGATTGGCCCAATTGACACTTCCCAATATTAATAACTAGATCTCTATTTCTGTAAATTTCGAAAAGTTGTCGTAAGTGGTCTAAATGCTGTTCCACCGATGTCGATGCAACTAGAACATCGTCTAAGTACGGAAAGACGAAGTCAAGGTCCTTAAGCGTGTCGTCCATAAATCGTTGAAATGTCTGGGCGGCGTTACACAGTCCGAATGTCACGTATCTGAACTCAAATAACCCGAATGGTGTTATAACAGCTGTCTTTTCAATATCCCCTGGGTTAACGGGAATATGATGGTAAGCCTTCTTGCAATCTATGACGGAAAAACATTTTTGCCCCCCAGTTCATTTGCAAAATCTTGGATATGCCTTATTGGATAGCTATCGTGAATCGTCTTTGAGTTCAAGAGTCTAAAGTCGCCGCATGGCCGCCATGATCCATCCCGTTTCTTTGCAAGATGTAACGGACTCGCCCATTGGCTCTTAGACCGCACACAAATGCCACGTTCTAATAAATAGTCAAATTCTTTCCTTGCTATTTCCAATTTTTCGGGTGATAATCGTCGAACCTATTGGGCTACTGGGGGCCCCTTCGTCTGAATAAAATGTAGGACCTCGGATGGCATCTTAGATAGTGAAAGGGTGTCGTCTATAAGATCAATAAACTCGGCAAGAAGTTCGTGAAAGGTTTTGCGTATTGTCGCCATAGATGGATGTTTTTTTCTTGTCAAATTGCAAACATGACGTGCGTGGGTTGTCCCGTCGACTAGCGTTTTTTTTTCATATCCACCCATATGTTGAAATTTTCCAAAAAATCCGCACCGATTATGGCGCGCGTGACTTCGGCAATAGTGAAAAACCATTTGTGTTGGCGGTGTAAACCAATATCTAATGAAAAAGGCTTCTTACCGTACGTATTAATTTCGGTGTTATTGGCGGCGAGTAGTTTAATTAAAGATGGTTTCAAATGTGTATTCTTTGGTTTGGGAATAACAGAAACCTCCGCGCCCGTGTCTATTAAAAAACGTAAATTTGAATTTTTGTCCCTAATGTAAAGGCGGCGTGTGTTTGTATTGAGCCCCTCTTGTTTCGCCGCTAAAAATGGGGGGCTTACTAGTTTTCCGGACATCTTGTGCGGAAGCTACATGGTGGTCGACATTTACCGGCCTTTTCTTTGAATGTGCGGTGATACCAGCAAATTTCATTTGATGGGGTGAGCGTGATGTGCGTGGTATTGGTGAATTTCTACGCCTGGTTGAACGTTGTCGTTGAGCATCGTAATTACTCCTTTCCAAACGATGGAACCTTTTGGTCATGTCCTCGATGATACTATATAAATCCGGTTTATCATCCACGATGTTAACTTTAGGTTGATTTTGTACGTCCGTCATACAGTCAGCCTTTTCGGCCAATTTGTTCAAATTACCTTCCGTTGCTGCTAAAATCTGTTGTATTTGTGTTGGTAGTTGACGTAACCACAACGATTTTAAAATGTCAGGGTCCAATTTGTTTCCTGATAATTCCTTAATTTCGCGTAATATTGCCGAAGGTTTTTTTCCATCCATTGACAAATCGTCGAATAAACGTTTAAAACGGCTGTCATCTGATTCGCTAAACTCGACAATGAGCCGTGTTTTGAGTGCCTCATATTTCCCTGTTGCCGGTGGATGTGATTTTAAGCACCGAGGAGTCAATCTCGGCCACAATTGTATAATATTTTGTGTCGTCCCTCGTAATTCCTGCACGTGCGAATTGCGTTTCCACCTGTAAAAACCATAGTTTCGGGTCATGCTTCCAGAAAGGTGGTGGTTTAATAGCTACTTTGCAAAGCTGTGAAGTTGTACCGCTCGTACTTGCGTCATTCATTTTTTGCGTCGGGGTCACCAATTATGGTGTATTAAATAAAAGCAACAGCGGTTAATTACTATTAATAAATTTGTAGTTTTTTATTGTTTTGTATAAGAAATGCTTTCTGTTGTGTCGAAGGTTCTACGCCTACTGTGTAACTAAAATTCGTTTCTTTTTAAACATCAGCGTTGTATATTCTGCCAAAGTTATGGCCTACCACGAAGTTACCAGACCGCCATCATGTATTGTGCGCTACAGTACCAATTATCCGATTAGATACCATTTTTCTTACGCATCGCAATACAGAATAACCCCCAAGAGGTGACTTATCCCAATATTATATTAACAGGAAGGGCTAATATTCCTTAAACGTTCAGGTATTAGCAATTCGCATACAAAATTAAATAAAAAAAAACATTAGCCACTAACGTCTCCTATAGCTTATTTGCGATGCGAAATTGAAGACCACAGATGTATGTAGTTGCAAGGTGGAGAGGAAGCACTCACGACTGTCATATTTTTAAAGAATCAATAATCAAGCAACGGTTTGAGAACGGAGAGTTCAAGGGTCGATTGCTAGGAGACAGTGGATACAAGCTGCATCCCTATTTCTAATACCTATACATACATCATATGTATGCATAGGTACTAGAAATAACTACCATTGAGCGTTGCTTCGGCGTTTGCAAACAACGATTTCGTTCCCTACTAGATGGTTTGACAGTCAGTTTATCAAATGGAAAAAGATTGATTGTTGTATTAGCCGTATTACACAATATTGCTATTATTACACAATATTTTCTATTTAATTAAACACAAAAATTATGGAAACATTATAGTGATGCACAAACAAATACAATCAGGTGGGTACCTAAATAATCGTTCAACGATGAAAAAAACTAACGTGTTTAGGCACATTTTTTATAAGATATTTGTACTTTTTAATTTCGTTTGTAGAAAATTATTTCTAAAACTTTGTTGTTTTAACTTAATATATGTAATTGCAATCGATTCCAAGTGTTTTTTTTTTTTGTTAATTTTTGTTATATTTGAACCAAATACTCATATAACCCATTTAAATTATTTGTATCACTAAACATAAAATGAGAGACGATTTTGTACAAGGTTGTCAACAGCATAGATAAATCTGATAAGAGAGTTTAATTGCTAACGCAGTGTTACTAATCCTTTATGAATATAAAATTTTATTGCATGTTAATAAATCGAAATCTGTTTAATAACTATTCTACAGTTTAAGGCAGAAATAAAAATTTTTTATGAATTACACTGTAAAAATTTATTTTTCGTTTAAAAATTTTATTTCGTTTCAAAAATTTTATCAAAATATTCCTTCAATATATTTCAAAATCTTTTGATCAAAATTTGTTGAAGCTAATTTACACTATTGGTAAACTTTTTATATTGAAAATAATCCCTCTTATTATGATTGTCGCGTCGACGTCACATCAATTCGACAGTAAAAAAAGACAGCAGTTCTGAACTCGTTTTAGTTAATAATTAACTAATATTGATTGCCAATTGTAATAATAACATTTAATAGTTCTCGATAACGATCCCACAATTGTCAATATATTGATGTCGACTTGGTGTGACGTCGAGGTCGACAATCATAATAAGGGCAATTGACTTTGATCAGCTCTTTTGCTTCTTTTGTGAAATAATTTATTATTATAAAAAAAAACAATTAATAAGTATGGACGACGACATAATCATCATAGCATCAATATTTTTAATATTGGAGGAAGAAGTAGCTGATAATAATGCAAAAAAAGAAAACGAAAGGAACATTGTGTTCGACTATTTCTTTTGGAAGGTAATGGTATGTGCGAATGTCACCAGACGATTTTGATCATTTGCTTAATCTCGTCACCCCATCGAATGGATTATATAATAACACGTTGAATTGCCGCAACCGAAAGCACTGCCCTGTAGACAAAAACCTATTCCATATGTGTTTGTTGCAGATGGTGTGTTTCCGTTAAATTCCAATATTATGAAACCATATAGTTTACGGAATCAAAACAAGAAGGAAAGAATTTTCAATTACAGATTGTCCAGATTTTGGCGTGTTTCGGGAAATGTGTTTGGATTAATATCAGCCCGATTTCGCGTTGTCAGAAAAACAATGGAACTATCTCCACTAAATGTCAAAGTTATTCTCGAAATATGTGCATTACATAATTTTTTGAACAAACGCAAGTGTAATACCTATGCACAAACAAGAGACTACGACCAAGTGAATGCGGATAGATCTACATATAACGGATGGACGATGGCGTGAAGAAGTGCGGACAGAGAATATTTTGTCTTCGATAGAAGCATTGTGCAATCAAGGTCTTCAAAGCGAAACGTCCAAGCTCATTCGACAAGAATTCACGAAATATTTTTTAAATGAAGGAGAAGTTCCATGGCAATACAAGCATATTTATTAAAAATTAATTAAAAACCCAATAAATCGAAATAAAAAGTTCAATTCATTTATTTGGCAACTTAAAATTACATTATGTTTCTATATAAAAAATAAAATATTAAAAAGAAATCACATTCTGTTCACATAGTACATAAAATATTAAAATACTGAATCAAAAGAATGAACATACTGTCAAATTATTTATAGTTATCAGTATTGCCAGATGCGATTTGATGCTTATTTGCATGGCATCAATAAAATCTTCAAAAGTTTTGTTGAATAAATTTAAAAAAAAATTTTGCTATTTACACGAGTTTAAAGCATTTTGAAGAAAATTTCAATCGTGAAAATTTAGCTTAACGTAAAAAACTCAGTCTCAAAAGTCGTTGTACCATTACAACATTTTAAGCAAATACAATTTTTTGCACAAGAAGAAAGTTTTACTATTTTAATATTTTGTAGGGTTGCCTTTTAGTTTTATTGTTGCTTTTAGCCGGTCTGGCATAGAGTAGAAGAGCTTTCTTGTCAAATCAGGTGCAACGCTCTCTAATTCATGAATAAGAGTTGTCTTTAGGTCAGATTTGTTTTCAGATTTTTTTCTTACAAATAGTTAGTCCCACAAACAGTTGTGATCAGGAATTTTGGTTTTTTTTGCAGGATGATCCACATTTTAACAATACCGGCAGTATGTCAGAGTCAGGTTAGGTTAGGTTGATTGGAGGGGTATGATAGCCCATGTCATACGACATACACCTAATCCAGTGAAGGCTTGTTGTGCGCTCCCTTGAGTTTAACCATAACATATTGTCCCAAAGGTCTAGAGAAACTCCGTGTCACTCACAAAGTTCCTTATTTCCCTCCAGCATATTCCCCGTAATCGGCTTATGTCCGTTAAGATGTCACCCCCAAGATATCGGGACCTTATTTGTGAGAAGGCGGGGTATTGGCACAAATAGTGTTCCAATGTTTCGCTCTCCCCCCCACATGCTCTACATTCATCTCCTCCCGCTATTCCCGTGCGTTTAAGATGTGCCAGTAGTTGAGAGTGAATTTTTGTATCGATTCCCATGGTTCCGTTATTCCAGAGAGTTGAATGGGCTCTATGTGCCCAAGTCTTTAGCTCGGATTTAACTGCATCGAAAGATTTCGCGCATTCCAAGCTTATATTACCTAACTCTATTGCCCTAGAAGCAAGTGAGTTTGCCCTCTCATTTCCAGTTATCCCCGCGTGCCCTGGCACCCATATGATGGGCACTTCACCATGTGTCGAGTAACTGTTAATAGCTTTTTTGCAATCCCAAACTGTACGTGATTTAGTGCGTTCCGTTGAGATTGCTCTAATCTGACTACCTGTGAATATATTCACAAGTCCTGACTTCCCCATTACATTGAGTTCCCTGATACACTCCGTTATCGCCCGAACTTCCGCCTGCAAAACTGTGCAATAGTCCCGCAGGCGGAAAAACAGTTCCGTGGTGTTTTCTATATAAACACCAAGTCCCGTTTTCCCTCTCGACCTTGATCCATCCGTGTAACAATGAAGCCCCATGGGGATCTGGTTCCAAGGGTCGGTCAACCAGGAATGGATGTCGGGGATCAATGTTCCGCAGTTGGCCTCTAGTCTAGGCTCCGGTATGTGGTCATTTGCGATATTTTCCGGTATGGACTCTCCTATGGCCGTAAAAATTCGATGATAATGCGCTTCGTGTTCCTGATCGATCCACTCACCCATCACCTTTAGTCGTTTTGCTGCAAGAGCCGCTTCGTATTTTATACGAATTTCGATTGGCTGGATAGATAATATTGTTTCCATCGCCTGTGTTCATGTCGTTCGGAAGGCCCCACTTATACCAAGACAGCAGGTTCTCTAAACTTGCTGTATTGTTTTGATGTTGCATTTATATTCCATCGATGTCCACCACACTAGAAGCATAGGTCATAATCGGCCTGATAATGCTACTATAAAGCCAGTGTGTCATCTCTGGATTCAGCCCCCATCTTGTGCCTATGGCCCGTTTACCAACATATATGAGCCTTTTTGACTCTTTCGTTTATGTGGTCTTTCCATTTTAATTTCCGATCGAGAATGACTCCTAGATACTTCACCCTGTCGGAAATATTTATTGTCCTTTCAAGAAAGCGCGGCCAGCGTGGCTCATCATATGGAGCTATCTTCGTCTTTCTTGTAAATAGGCCAATTTCAGTTTTTTCTGGGTTAACGTTCAACCCTCTTGGTTGAGCCCAGTTGTGTGCCAGGGTTAATGCCTCCTCGGCCTTCCTGCACAAATGATTTGGATCCCTTCCCTTCAGAAGCATCAAGACGTCATCTGCGTAGCTGACTGTCTCGAATCCCTCATCGGTCAGAGTCCTAATAAGGGCATGTATTGTTGTGGTCCATAGAAGGGGTGATACAATCTCCCCTAGTGGAGATCTACATTGCACCCTTTTTCTTATACTTACATTGTTCCTTAGCATATTGCCAATCCAGTCGCGTATCGCCCGGTTGACATTAAACTGGTCCAGAGAATGGATAAGTGTGTCGGTATGCACGTTGTTGAAAGCCCCCTCAATGTCAATGCAAACCGCGAGTGTGTACATCTTTTCATTAAGTGACGTTTCTATAAAGTACACCACATTATGCAATGCAGTGTCCACTTATCTACCTTTGACATATGCGTGTTGCTTGAACCTCAGCATATGGCCTACGATCCTGCCTTTAAACATGTCGTCGATTATCCTTTCCATGGTTTTCAGCAAGAAGAAAGTTAGGCTTATTGGCCGATAAGCCTTTGGTGAAGAATAATTTGGCTTTCCAGGTTTGGGGATAAACACAACCCTCGCTTGCTGCCAGCCTACTGGAATATATGCGTGTGTTAGGCATGCATTATAAATTCCTGCAAGATGTGTCGAAACTAAATTCATCTCTTTCTGCAGGAGCGCCGGAAAGATACCATCCGGACCTGCAGCCTTAAACGGAGAAAAGCTTTTTATCGCTTCCATAACCATAGGCACCTCATGTTCACCACTTCTCCCATCGTCCAGCATAGCCGAAAGTTCGGCCGGGCTGCGCGGAAAATGTGTATCCATGAGGAGTTTAATGGTTTCCTCCACATTTTCAATTGTCTTGCCCGTTTCATCCACTAATGATTTAGCCTGGATGTGGGCTTTTGACAAAAATTTTTTTAATTTTAGAAACATCGCCTACACTGTCCACTTGTTCACAGAAAAGACTCCAGGGTGTACGTTTAGCTGTTCTTATTCTCTTGTTGTAATTTCGGAGTTTATCGCGATAATCCTCCCAATATACTGGTAATCTTTTACGTTTCGCTCTATTATAGAGTCGGCGGACTTCCCTCCCCATTGCCCGAATCTCTCCTGTCATCCAGGGTTTCTCGTATGGGGAATGTCAGAGTCAAATATGTTATATTTTGACTCATCTGAGCGAAGGACAAACACAAAAATCGACATTCACATTCATTATCGTGGTTGGCGTATGCGTTTTTAGACGATTGTCGTTTTTGAAGACGTATTTAAAATTCAATGGCATCATAAACATTTTTCGCCTCCACCTCTCTTGTAAGATTCATATTGTAATAAATTACCATTTTTATTTGTTTTTGAATCAACCTGTTGTGAGAACTGTCAAAAATTGCAATTGTTGAAAATAAATATCAAAAAGTAAAAAAAGTTGATTCACCCTTATCGCGGTTGACGTAGGCGTTTTTAGACGATTGTCGTTTTTGAAGGCGTATTTAAAATTCAATGGCTATTGGAATGTAAATAATTAGCATCTGGTAACATTAAAAGCACCTAATACACATTGTCAAATGTCAAACACAGGAATAAAATACTTGTCAATAAAATGAGAGTTGTGCTGTTCTGTTCACTTCAACACTCAGCAAAGTAGGTTGTTTTATTTCTAGCTGATTAACAATTCCTCTGAAAACACATCGGAATAATCAAATTGAATATAACAGGTTATGGGCCATCCGCGGTTAATTTTAGTTAAAACTCGAAGTGAAATCGTTGAACACAAATAAATATTTTTTTGCTGATTAAATAAGAAAGTCAATATTTTTTCAAAAGAAAAACGTGAAGTGTGCATGACCGCGTGTACAGCGTATGGATCAATACGACAACAGTTTAGCAGCAAAAGCCGACGAAACATTGGAAAGTTTTTTGGACGTGAAAGATTTTAACTTCGATACGGAAAGTTCATCGTGCGATACGAATATGAACAGTTCAATTCCATTTGATCGGTTAAAATTTTTGGCGAATGGAAAGTTGGTGCTAAATCTCATTTAATTATAAAAGATTTGTGGAGTTTTTGTGAAACTGCAGTGGCAGATACTGCAACGGCAGTAGAGAAGACAAGAGATCAAAAGGCTATAGCAGAAATTACGCTATTGCTTGAGCCGTCCAATTATACGTATATTGAGTCAGCTACGAAAGCTAGCGTGGGACAGCATTACGGCAGCGTTTGATGATACGGGTACCAGCTGAAAAGTAAAATTGTTACAACAAATGGTATCGCTCAAACAAGAGAATTGCGGTTCAATGCAAACGTACGTGAACAAAATGAGTCAATTGTGGTCACAAGTTAAACGTGCTGTGATGAAGTAGCAGGTTCATTGATGTTGGTAGGTTTGCCATCCAAGTACGATTTAATGGTTATAGGTTTGGAAACCGCCAAAGAGAAAATAAAATTCGACAAAGTCAAAAATATGCTGTTGCAAGGTTTTGTATGTGGAGATGAAACCGATGACGTAAGTGAAGCGGCATTAGCAATCAAGTATAAAAACAAATACCAGAAGCAGCAGCAACAACAACAGCAGAAAAATGATAAAGTTTGTTTTAGTTGTGGTTCCAGTGAACATTTTATTCGGAATTGCTCTAAAGTTAATGATAAAAATAAAAATAGAAACAATAATAAGAACAAATTCAATAAACCGAAAGCATTGTTTACATCGTTTATTGTGGACAAAAAGGAAGCACAAAATTCAGACGATTGGTTTGTCGATAGTGGTGCAACGGGAACAATGTCCAACAACATCTCATTAATAAAAAATCAAAAGAAAATCATTCGAAAAGAAGTGACAGTCGCGAACAATGATAAAATGACAATCGATTGTGTCGGTGATATTAATCAGAATATTGTGGTAAAAGGCAAACAAGAAAATATAACTATTTCCAACGTACATTATGTACCAAATATTTGTGCTAATATTTTATCGGTTAGTGAAATGGTAAAGAAAGACCACACAGTAATTTTTAACATTGACGGTTGTAAAATTTTTGATTCGGATTGGAATTTGCTTGCCACAGCAAGTTTGGTAAATGATTTGTTTAAATTAGATGTCGTACGTAACGAAAAGACATTGATCGTTGAAAAACAAAAGGATTCGGTTGTAAAATTTTTGATTCGGATTGGAATTTGCTTGCCACAGCAAGTTTGGTAAATGATTTGTTTAAATTAGATGTCGTACGTAACGAAAAGACATTGATCGTTGAAAAACAAAAGGATTCTGTTGTCACGGAAAAGCCAAAATAAAATTCGATTTTATGGCATCGTCGGTTGGGACACACTAGTTTCGATTACATGAAATTACTGAAAGCAGACATCAAAAGTTTTAAAATACCGAAACGTGCGTAAAAACGTCGTAAGCCATTCAGTGAATCGGGACATCGTGCAAAACAGTTGCTTGAACTTGTACACACGGATTTGTGTGGTCCCTTACCGGTAAAGTCGCACAGTGGCAATAAATACATTTTAACTTTTGTTGACAATTTTTCGCATAAACTGTTTTTGTATGTAATAAAACGAAAAAGCCAAGTGTTCAAATGTTTCATTGATTTCAGGACAATGGTTGAAAATCAAAGTGAACACAAAATAAAGATTTTGCGTAGTGACAACGGCAGCGAATATTTTAGTAATTCCTTTCAATGATATTGCAAAAACAATGGTATTCAACAACAAAAAACGGCAGTATATTGTAGCATAATATGATTTAATTCTTTTAAACCACACCAACATGAAAGATTTAATTACTTTAAAGGCATTCATTAAATAACCATAAGGGCATCATGTGTCACTTAAAAAACTTATTAACGAAGACTGGCAAACACATGCGAATTGTTTAAAAATACTGCCGCCCTTTACACCTCTTGAAGTGGCCGGCAAACACATGCGAACTGTTTAAAAAACACTGCCGCCTTTACACCTCTTGAAGTGACAATTATTTTATTGCTGTGTGTGTGTGGCACACTTAAAGACTATCATGTGAAGTTAATTTATTTTCTCTAAATTAGCCACGCATATTAGGTTACACCAAAACACTCGCCGCTATGGGAAACAATAAATAATTTTAAGAAAAATCAAATTACACTTAAATTCTTAAAAACATTCCCACAGTGTTAACAAACAACCTTGAAAAATAAAATCTAGAATCTACTCATAATTAGTATATAAGCTGAAATAATTGTAAGAATAATTTAATCTGAAATCTAGAGCAATACTAACAGCAGCTCCTGCTAAATTGCTTTAAATAAAGATTCACAATATTTTTATAAACCAAAATAAAAAAATCTTTTATTTATAATCTCTTTTTGGTTTTATGGCGATCCTGCCAAATTCTTAATAAGGAAAATGTAGCAAATTTTGCTTATCCTTATTTAGATAATAAAATAATAGGATCCAACACACAGAGCTTAAGCTTAGTTGGATCTCTATTTTAAATTTTCTTTTGAACTAGAACACCAAATAGTAATTTTTCAAACACCAAAGAAGACACGCGGAGATCCTGCAATTCCATTAACAAGATTGGAAGATGTATTCGATCGACCTGGTAGAACCAAATCTTTTTCAAACCACACCTTCAATGAAACTGAAGCAGTATATAACTTGGCATTTCAAGAAAAAGCTCAGCCGTATACCGATTTACATTATAGACATAGCAAATTGATGTATAGCAAAACAATGCACGCTCAGGCTCAACAGCAACAATTACATCATCAGCTACAGCACCAACAATATCGTCAACAAATCCCTTATCACCATGCTGCAACCCAAATACAGCAAATGCCCCAGCAACCATTAACTCATCTACCGATTACTCATCATTATCAACATCAAGATTATAGATTATATTGAACATTATATTATTAAAATATTAAAGAAATATTAGAATTCTAAAACAGGGTTTGAAATTCATATAATGGTATTCACAAATTTATTTTTAGCGAAACACTAAGTTTATAAATTATTCCAATAGACTTTATGCGGATAGTGCAAAAAGATTTATCGCATTTTGTAATTACTATCGAAGATTTATCAAAAACTTTTCTGAATATTCCAGACACCTATCAAGACTAACCAAGAAAAACGTTAAATTCGAATGGACAAAAGATTGTGATTTTGCGTTTAAATATTTGAAGAAAGCATTAATGAGCCCCACTTTACTACAATACCCAGATTTCACAAAAGAATTCTGCATTACAACAGACGCAAGTAAATTCGCTTGTGGAGCAGTATTAACCCAAGAATATGGTGGTAAACATTTACCCATTGCATACGCCTCAAAAACATTCACTAAAGGCGAAATCAACAAATCAACAATCGAACAAGAATTAACTGCCATACATTGGGCCATAACGCATTTCAGACCATACATATATGGAAAACATTTCCTTGTTCGTACTGACCACAGACCGCTATCTTATCTATTTTCAATGAAAAATCCCAGTTCAAAATTAACAAGAATGAGACTTGATCTAGAGGAATACAATTTTACAGTTGAGTACCTTAGGGGGAAAGATAATTATGTTGCCGACGCACTTTCAAGAATAAGCATAAATGACCTAAAAGACATGAATATTAAAAATTGTTCTATATTAAGAGTCACGACTAGATCGATGACCGATGAAAAAGAAAACAGAAAAAATAGAAATAATATAAATAATCAGCATAATATTAATAAAAAGAAAAATAATGAGCCCAGTATATATGTACCATTAAACAACACTGACGTCAAAAAATATTATAAACTTAAGATTTTCCCCGGAAGATGCTACATCAAACGAGGAAAATCTATAGTAACATATATACAAATTGATGATTTGTTTACTAAAGGGAACTTTGACTTAGGACAATTTCTCCCTAGGCTCGAATATGTGGCCGGTAAACATAATATAAATAAATTACAAGTGGCACCTAGTGAGAAAATTTTCGAATTTATCTCAATTAATGAATTTAAAAATATGGGCAATAAAATATTAAAGAATATTAAAGTAGCGCTACTAAATGAGGTGACCCAAATTAATAGTAAGAATGCCAAGGCAATTCTCGAAATAATGCTGAAATATCACGATGATCCCATAGAAGGAGGACATTGCGGAATTTATAGAACAATAGAAAAAATTAAAAGATATTATTATTGGAAAAATATGTCTAAGGATATATCAAATTATGTAAAATCATGTCATAAGTGTCAAACATCAAAAACAACAAAACATTTAAAGAGTCCAATGACAATTACAGAAACACCAGATAAACCATTTAACACGGTGTATGTAGACACAATAGGTCCATTTCCAAAATCTATATACGGAAATGAATATGCTGTCACACTAATATGTGACTTAACTAAATATTTAGTAACTATACCAATACAAGACAAAAGCGCTAAAACAGTCGCTAAAGCAATTTTTGAAAACTTCATACTCACCTACGGTCCAATGAAGACGTTCATTTCGGACATGGGCACTGAATATACAAATGAAACATTGCAAGAAATTTGTAAATTTTTAAAAATAGAAAAAATAACTTCCACTGCATATCATCACCAAACGTTAGGAACGATAGAAAGAAGCCACAGAACTTTTAATGAGTACGTGCGTTCTTACATTAAAGTTGACAAGACAGATTGGGACGAATGGCTAAAATATTTTACATATTGTTTTAATACAACACCATCAACAGTTCACAATTACTGTCCATATGAGCTAGTTTTTTCAAAACTTCCTAACAAGTTTGAACAATTTAATAAAATTGATAAAATTAGTCCTTTATATAATATAGACAATTATGCCAAAGAGGCAAAATTTAGATTAGAAATAGCATATAAGAGGGCCCAACAATTATTAGATAAGAATAAAACTAAGCAAAAACAAAATTATGATAAAAATATTTTAGATTACAATTTAAAAATAGGAGATTTAGTTTTACTTAAAAATGAAGCAGGTCACAAAGTAGAACCAAACTACAAGGGACCATTTGAAATTAAGAACATAGACGTAAGAAATAATGTTACTATAGTTGATAAGAAAAATAATAAAAAACAAATAGTACATAAAAATAGACTTAAGTTATATCATAACAAATAATACATGAAAAAAAAAAAATCTTTAGTTAAGCAATCCGGATTGTTAATAAGCAAATACATAATAAAAATATCAATTTAATAGTTAAGATCATAAATCAATTTTATTTGTAATTTTTCTTATATTAAAAAAAAAAAAAAAAAAAAAAAACATTTTGTAAAAGAATGTCCATAAAACTATCGTTATATGAACATTCTTGCGAAAAGTGGAGGTGTAGCATAATATGATTTAATTCTTTTAAACCACACCAACATGAAAGATTTAATTACTTTAAAGGCATTCATTAAATAACCATAAGGGCATCATGTGTCACTTAAAAAACTTATTAACGAAGACTGGCAAACACATGCGAATTGTTTAAAAATACTGCCGCCCTTTACACCTCTTGAAGTGGCCGGCAAACACATGCGAACTGTTTAAAAAACACTGCCGCCTTTACACCTCTTGAAGTGACAATTATTTTATTGCTGTGTGTGTGTGGCACACTTAAAGACTATCATGTGAAGTTAATTTATTTTCTCTAAATTAGCCACGCATATTAGGTTACACCAAAACACTCGCCGCTATGGGAAACAATAAATAATTTTAAGAAAAATCAAATTATACTTAAATTCTTAAAAACATTCCCACAGTGTTAACAAACAACCTTGAAAAATAAAATCTAGAATCTACTCATAATTAGTATATAAGCTGAAATAATTGTAAGAATAATTTAATCTGAAATCTAGAGCAATACTAACAGCAGCTCCTGCTAAATTGCTTTAAATAAAGATTCACAATATTTTTATAAACCAAAATAAAAAATCTTTTATTTATAATCTCTTTTTGGTTTTAATATACACCACAGCAAAACGGTGTAGCAGAGAGGATGAATCGTACGATTCTGGAAAAAGTGCGATGCATGTTGATTGACTCAGGTGTTGCGAAGGCATTTTGGGCAGAAGCAGTAATGACAGCGGCTTACATCATCAATCGAGTGCCATGCAAAGGCAGCGGTGATAAATCACCTGAAGAAATCTGGTCCGGTAGAAAGCAGAATTTGTCATTGTTGAAAGTGTTTGGTTGTAAAGCATATGCACAAGTTCCAGAGGCAAAAAGGAAGAAATTGGACGATAAATCAACGGAATGTATTCTCGTAGGATATTCCAGCGATTCGAAAACGTATCGGCTTTACAACACACAAACAAAATCAATAATAACGAGCAAAAACGTAATTTTCTTAGAATCGAGTGTAACAACTCAGGTAAATGATTCTGAAATTGGTAAAATTAATCAATTCTGTTTGCAATATTCGAAAAGTGAGGAGGACAAGAATGACAGTAGTGAATCAGAGGAGGAAGTACAGCCAACTCAAGCCGATTTGTCATCGAATGATTCACATACTGTACAACCAAATGATTCAGCTGATCCAGCGGCATCATCAACACCAAATGCTAGTGATAATGATAGCGACGACGAAGACAACAATGATGATGATACAATACATACAGAATAGCAGCCGATCGATCGTCAAGTGAACTATCAGATAATAATGATTGTGCTAGTGAATGGGAGCCAGAAAATACATTTGAAAGGCGAGAGATGAACGAAAATGCTGATGAGATGCCAATAGTTAGACAATCAGCACGAATGCAAGCAAACCGAAACCAAACTATGCTACGTTTGTTTGTGCATTTGTGTCAAGTGATCCATCCGCATTTAAGCAAGACAGTATCGAGTGATAGCGTCGATTTGTGGAAGGTTGCAATGAAGGAAGAGTTTGATTCTTTGCGAGCGAATCAGACATGGAAATTGGCTGAGCTACCGCCGGGTAAAACGCCAATCAAGTGTAAATGGGTGTACAAAACAAAGCGAGACACTCATGGAAAAGTCGTACGTCACAAAGCGAGATTAGTTGCAAAGGGCTACACGCAAATCGAAGGTGTTGATTATCACGAAACATTTTCACCGGTAGTTCGATTCACAACAATTCGATATTTGATGGCAGTTGCAGCAAAATTCAATTTAAACATACGTCAATTGGATGTTGTGACAGCTTTCCTTCATGGTACACTTGAAGAAGAAATTTACATGACACAGCCAGAGGGGTTCAGCGATGGATCGAAACGTGTATGTAAGCTCACCAAATCGATATATGGTCTCAAGCAATCAAGTCGAGTGTGGAACACCACATTGAACAAGGTGTTATTGAATTTTGGACTGAAGCGATCATCGACCGACCAATGCGTGTACTATTTCGTTGACGGAAATCGCATTTTCATCGTGGCCGTTTATGTAGATGACATCATCATATTTTCCAACAACAACGAAATGGAAAAGAAGCTAACCAAGGTGCTGTTCGATAAGTTCAAAATGAAAGACATGGAAGAGATATCATCGGTACTTGGTATTCGTGTAACACGTGACAGAAAATCAGGTACAATTTCCCTTGATCAAACTAATTATATCAAAGATCTTTTGTCTCGGTTTAACATGAGTAACTGTAACGCGTTGGCCACACCAATGGAAGCAAATCAAAAGTTAACGAAGAAGATGTGTCCAAGCAACGAAGAAGAGGCAAAAGAGATGATGAATGTGCCATACCGTCAATTAGTTGGTGCATTGCAATTCTGTGTTCAAGTATCCAGGCCGGATATTTGCTTCGCTGTGAACGTGCTAAGTCGATACAATCAAAACCCAGGTAAAGCACATTGGGCAGCAGCTAAACGAGTTCTACGCTATTTAAAAGGAACAATCGACAAGAAAATAACGTATACAAAGCAACCGACTGAAATTGAAGGGTATTGCGATGCTGATTGGGCTGGTGATGAAGACGAATGCAAATCTACAACCAGCTACGTATTCAAACTGCAAAACGGTGCCATTTGATGGTGTTCAAAACGACAACCGACTGTCGCCATATCCACAACAGAGGCTGAATTCATGGCAATGACCGCAGCAATACAAGAATGCATTTGGTTAAAGAAAATAGAAAATGAGATTTTTGTTAATTCTATTCGTACTATTAAATTGTATTGTGATAATATTGGTGCGATCAATTTTGCTATTAATAATACATATTCAGCCAGAACCAAACACATTGATATAAAAGAAAAATTTGTTCATCAAAAGGTTCGAGAAAAGGTTGTTGATCTCATCCATTTAGCTACAAATGAAATGCCAGCTGATATGTTTACAAAGCCAGTATCTAGCATAAAAATAAATTCAGTTTCGAAATTACTTGGTTTGGATTGAAAACTTTTTCACCCAAAATATTAATTTAATTTCATTGTATAAATTTCATTTCATACTTAAAGTTTTTTTTTATTATTAATATTGGAAATAAAACTCTAGTTGTTTGAATTTGTATAATGAATTGAACATTATAAATTTTAGTAAATAACGAGAAAAGAAATATTCAATTCAGGGAGAGTATTAGAATGTAAATAATCAGCATCTGGTAACATTAAAAGCACTTCAACACTCAACAAAGTAGGTTGTTTTATTTCTGTTACGGAAGTTTTAGCTGATTAACAATTCCTCTGAAAACACATCGGAATAATCAAATTGAATATAACAATGGCATCGAAAACATTTTTCGCCTCCGCCTGTTTTGTAAGATTCATATTGTAATAAATTACCATTTTTGTTTGTTTGTGAATCAATCTGTTGTGAGAACTGTCAAAAATTGCAATTGTTCAAAATAAATATCAAAAAGTAAAAATAAAAAATTAGTTTATTATGTTGGGTATTTGTTTTTATTCATCTGAAGAAGATGATGAGGAGTTTAACATTGCTGACCGAGTTAAAAAAAGCAATTAAGACAGCAGTGTAATATATTTTCCCTGCCTAACAAAAAGTAAGTATCCATATAGATTTTGTTTGGTGAAAACTTAAATTAACTTTTTAAAGTGGATTCACCCATTCGTTCAGAACGAAATTTTTATTGTGAGACAATTTTAGTTTACTGGGAGTTTGCTCACAAAAGATTCAAGGTGAATTCACCGGTTCGTTCTGCAGGAAATTTTCGTTGAGAGACAATTTTAGTTTACTGAGAGTTTGCTCACAGAAGATTCACCCGCGTCGAACAAATATTCTGTAGAAACAAAGCTACCATATGCAACGACTCTGTAAATGTTGTGTGTTACTTTTACAAGCCGGCAGCACAGTGGCAGATGATTGCAATTGCTGTGTTCTAAATTAAACAAATTTTTATAAAATAAAAAATATACAAATGAATAAAAGTCGAGTGCATGTTCTAATAGCTATTTTGTTAAATACATATAAAAATTTGCAAATATACTTGTATATTATTATACATAAATATGTACATATAACATGATGTGGCAGCTCATTTAAATTTTGCATAGAAAATGTATATATCTGGCAGCACAGTTCAGTTCGTTCAGGACGATAATTAAAATTAAACCAATTCAAGCAAAAATTGTTCCGCATTAAATTTACTCTCTTTCTCTCACTCTCTCAAAAATAGAGACGTCAAACTACATATAAAAAAAATCGTTCCGAACGTTCAGAACGAACGGGTGAATTCACCTTCACCCACTTCGAATAAATGTTCTGGAGGAATAAAGCTGGAATATGAAACAACTCTGTAAATGATCTATGTTACTTTTACATACAAGCAGCAGCACTGTGGCAGATGATTGCAAATTGTTCTAAATTAAACAATTTTTATAAAATAAACAAATGAATAAAAGTTGAGTGCATGTTCTAATAGATATTTTGTTAAATAAATATAAAAAAATTTACAAATATACTCTATATTATCATACATGCATATGTACATATAATAGATAGGTGGCAGCTCCTTTCAATTTTGCATAAGAAATATATGTATCTGGCAGCACAGTTCAATTCGTATGGGACGATAAAGGTGAATTTTCCCATTTGTTCAGAACGTTCCGAACGCCTTTTTTATATGTATTTTGACGTACCCATTTTTGAGAGAGAGAAAAAGAGTAAATTTTAGTGCGGAACAATTTTTGCTTGAATTGGTTTAATTTCAATTATCCTCCCGACGAATTG
Organism: Germaria angustata; assembly: GCA_963681545.1. Lineage (NCBI taxonomy): Eukaryota > Metazoa > Arthropoda > Insecta > Diptera > Tachinidae > Germaria > Germaria angustata. Next base: position 76,853,373 of record OY813000.1, on the reverse strand, counting down.
AACTGTGCTGCCAGATACATACATTTTTTATGCTCATATTATATGTACATATTGTTACGTTTTTACCTTTTTAAAAACGCTTTTCGTGGATTCTTTTATTGCAATGAAATTAAACGCACGATTGTTTGATTTTTAGTACTTAACAGCTACTACTTTATTTAATTTAATACTACTGTACTATGCTCAAAAGCAATAGTAACCACTTAATACGCTTTACACGATCACGGTAAAGTCTAACAACTCACTAATCACAGACTCAACACTGTCTGTCTACTCAACTCTGACTCTCACTGAGTTTAACTTTAACTCTAACTCTTTACTGACTGACTCTGCTGACGTTGATGCGCCAGCTTTTATACTCTTAATGATCATTTCTAGAATAATCATCATGTTTGTTTGTTAAAGTTGTTTACATTATCGTACACTCAAATTAAACGTAAACACAAGCCACACACACATACACACATACACGTACCCAATATTTAAATGCCGACAGACAACAACAACAGCAATAATCATGATCTTATTGGTTGTCGCTTTGCTAGTAAACAAGTAACTATGTATGCACGTATGTATAGCTGTTATGTGTTCATTTAAAATGAGTAAGCAAAAAGCAAATAAGACTAAAAACAACAATGTAATGAATAAGAAATAGTAAACAATTCAGTACATAACAATTCAGCAAATAATAAACAACTAAGTAATAAGAATCAATAATTCAATAATTAAGAATAACAACAATGCGGTATATTCTAGAGCAATTACAATAGGACTATTCACTCCAAATTCGTAACACTGCCGCCCGCTTAAGCCTGTTCGTCCCGAACAGGCACTTAACCACTGCTTCCACATTTTGCGAGTCGCTCTAAGTGTACTACCTTCATTTTAGATCGGGGGCTATAGTTCTTCTGTATCCCATACACAACATCGTTCAATCTCTTTATCACCTTGTATGGTCCATCCCACTGTGTTTGTAGTTTAGGAGACAGTCCTATCTTCCTCTGTGGATTAAGCAGTAGGACCATTTGTCCCTCGCGGAATCCATCAGAATCCGCAACTCCATCGCACCTGGCTTTCATTTTCTTTCTCTTCCTCTTCCTGGGAATCAGCTTTCTTGCTCTTTTCCGCCTTCTTTTTGCAAACCTTTCCTCGATTCTTTCTACCAGCGTTTGCTGTACTGCCGCCAATGGTTTCAAATTCTTTGATAGCATCGTCATATTCTTCCTTGGCTTCTTCGGCTTTAGCTCCATTCTGTGGATCTGCCCTTTATGCTCTCCACCATACTTGCCTTGCAGAGCCGCAATCCTTGCCAACACCGTTCGCTGTACTGCCCCCATCGGCTTAAAATTCTTTGACGGCATCCTTATAGTCTTCCTTGGCTTTTGCGGCTTTAGCTCCATTCTGTGGATCTGCCCTTTATGCTCTCCACCATACTTGCCTTGCAGAGCAGCAATCCTTGCCAACACCGTTCGCTGTACTGCCCCCATCGGCTTAAAATTCTTTGACGGCATCCTTATAGTCTTCCTTGGCTTTTGCGGCTTTAGCTCCATTCTGTGGATCTGCCCTTTATGCTCTCCACCATACTTGCCTTGCAGAGCCGCGATTCTTGCCACGACCGTTCGCTGTACTGTCGCCTTTGACTTCAAATTCTCTGGCGACATTCTCATGGTCTTCCTTGCCTTTTGCGGCTTTGCGGCCACAGTTTCCAGGACTTGTGCATCAGAGCCTTTTAATGCCAGGATTAACTCAGTGCATTTCTCCTCCTGCGATTGTAGCTTCTGATCTACACCATTCTCCAGAACATCAAGCTTCTCGTTAGAAACTTCTCTCACCATGTCAGTCGATTTATCTTTAGTGATGTTCATCCTCATATTCGCGTCCTCATAGATATCATCCAGCCTTCTATTTGTTGCTTTCAGCATTTCATTAAAGGCCTTAGAGCTTTCATCGATTTTCTGGAACATCATTTCTCTATTGGCCTTAAAGCTTTCTTTGATCTCCTTACAGTTTTCCTCCATTTTCTGCATAATTGCGGCAAGCATAGAGTTTAAGTCCATGTTGCTTGTAGCTGAACGCGTACCCATCTCCAGTTCTTCCTTCGCTTCGAACGCATGGGTCTTGATGTCCAGGCCAAGCCGAACAAACTCCTCCGATAGCCTCTTCTGCAGCTCTACTTTACTACCCGCTGTGGACAGGCCCAGTTTAGTCAACTCCTTCTTTAGCTGTTCCTCCTTTAGCTCGTCGAACTTCATTTTGCATCCCACTTCTGACACCAATTGTTACGTTTTTACCTTTTTAAAAAACGCTTTTCGTGGATTCTTTTATTGCAATGAAATTAAACGCACGATTGTTTGATTTTTAGTACTTAACAGCTACTACTTTATTTAATTTAATACTACTGTACTATGCTCAAAAGCAATAGTAACCACTTAATACGCTTTACACGATCACGGTAAAGTCTAACAACTCACTAATCACAGACTCAACACTGTCTGTCTACTCAACTCTGACTCTCACTGAGTTTAACTTTAACTCTAACTCTTTACTGACTGACTCTGCTGACGTTGATGCGCCAGCTTTTATACTCTTAATGATCATTTCTAGAATAATCATCATGTTTGTTTGTTAAAGTTGTTTACATTATCGTACACTCAAATTAAACGTAAACACAAGCCACACACACATACACACATACACGTACCCAATATTTAAATGCCGACAGACAACAACAACAGCAATAATCATGATCTTATTGGTTGTCGCTTTGCTAGTAAACAAGTAACTATGTATGCACGTATGTATAGCTGTTATGTGTTCATTTAAAATGAGTAAGCAAAAAGCAAATAAGACTAAAAACAACAATGTAATGAATAAGAAATAGTAAACAATTCAGTACATAACAATTCAGCAAATAATAAACAACTAAGTAATAAGAATCAATAATTCAATAATTAAGAATAACAACAATGCGGTATATTCTAGAGCAATTACAATAGGACTATTCACTCCAAATTCGTAACAATATGTATGTATAATAATATACAGAGTATATTTGTAAATTTTTTATATTTATTTAACAAAATATCACTCGACTTTTATTCATTTGTATATTTTTATTTTATAAAAATTTGTTTAATTTAGAACACAGCAAATTGCAATCATCTGCCACTGTGCTGCCTGCTTGTTAAAATAACACACATCACTTACAAAGTTGTTCCGTATGGTAGCTTTGTTTCTCCAGATGTGGGTGAATCTTTTATGAGCAAACTCTCAGTAAACTAAAATTGTCTCACAACAAAAATTTCGTTCGGAGCGAATGGGAATTCACCCCAACATCAGCTGATGAGCGTTTGAAATACTTAAACATAAAAGGATTTTATAGTCTTAACATAATGGTGGTATGTACATATGTATAATAAATTTTAGCTAAAAAACTGAAGCAGAGTTTGTTTATAATGTACACTGGTAATAAACCTGTAGACTTTTTATAAACGAACTCGCAACTCTTTAAACGTAAATAAATTCAATAATGCTATTAACAATGTTCGATTTTATTGACCAATTGATTGATACAAGTTAATTTTTATTTTTAAGCTTATTGGTCTTTTTATTTTTAAATCCAATATTTTTTAAATAATAAAATATATCCCTGAAGAAGACACCCAAAGTGTGTAGAAATATTGGATTAAAAAATAAAATGACCAATAAGCTTGAAAATAAAAATTAACTTATAATACTATTTAACGTTGAAAGGTGAGTGATCACAAACTGCGAATACGATATATTCAATCCCATTCACCGGGATCTTGCGACGATTCACTGATCTGTGGTGCGATTCAGTAACTTTTAACGCTTAGACAGAAGCTAAATTTAACAACAATAGCTGTAGTTTGCACTAACGATTGTGCGATTCACTAACTTCGTTTTAACATCTATGTTATAATTTGATATCAAGTGGCATCTCTGTTAAAATAAGACAAAACACAAAGAGGAACAGAAAAAAAACATAAGAATGTGTGTCGACCAAGCAGTGTATAATAATATATTTTCATGAATTACTTTAATTATCATAAACTGTGTTATTTATGATTAATAGAAGTAAAATTCTATAAGAAAATAATATAAATAATATTTTATATATAAAATCTTTTTATAATTTTACATATTTGCTGCAAAATAACAACTTACCCTCTTTGCAAAAAAATACGTGCTTCTACTGTACAGATGACTTGAATCGTTTTAGTAACCACACAAAAATTATTGCGGTTAAGATAACGCCAGATTAAAAAATAAAATAACCAATAAGCTTAAAAATAAAAATTAACTTATAATGCTATTTAACTTTGAAAGGTATGTGATCACAAACTGCGAATACGATATATTCAATCCCATTCCCCGTTATCTTGCCACGATTCACTGATCTGGAATGTAAGCGACTTAAAACACCACCTCAAAGAAAAACATCCAAACGGAGAAAGAAATACATTGTTGCTGGGTGCGTATTTTAATCTTTCATCGAGTACATTTTATTTTATTTAATTTGTAGGCGATGCTGGTTATCCCTTAGAATCATATTTGATAACTCCTTTCCGGTCAACAGTGGAGGGTTCTCCTGAAAGTACATTTAGCAATATACACTCAAAAACACGAAATGTTGTGGAAAGAACCATTGGGGTCTTAAAAAATAGATTTCGCTATTTACTGGGAGCAAGACAACTGTATTACTCTCCTCATAAAGATCACTTGTCTTGATCGGACGTGTTAATTTATGTATACCGCAGCATTAACTAATGAGGTTCATAAAATCAAGAAGTGATTTGTATATACATATGTATGTATATACTTATTTGAGAATAAAATAAAACATTTGTCTGACACATTATTCACAAAACAAAACAACATAAATAAAGAAAAATATAAATAAATATAAACAATAAAGAGCTTGTTAAATCAAAATCCAAAAAAAAACAAATTAAAATATTCTTAACGAAACAGAAAATACCTACAAAAAAGAGTGAGGAAAAAATCCAAAGTAACACAAATCTCAACGACAACAAAAAACACACCAGTCTCAACAGTTATTGAAAACAACAGTAATAAACAAAATTAATCTTATGCCCAGTTTTTAACTTTGTATTTAAATGTCATTTAGCTTTAAATACCATTTAAATCCGAAATACAGTTCTTCAAGGCTTATTTAATTGCAACTTAAGTGAGCAACATTGGGCATTTAAAGTTTATTTAAAGTCCAGAAAGTAAATATATGATTTTGACGTTTTATATATATATATATATATATATATATATATATATATATATATATATATATATATATATATATATATATATGAATATATGCATACGTAAATTAAATTAAAAATTATAGATATATGTACGTATATACATATATAAATAAAATAAAAAAGGCAACAAAATGAATTCCGATCAATAAGACATGAATGATGCTGAATTGTGTGAAGACTTGGAAGCAACAATAGTACGAAAACCTCGAAAAATTCGTCTGCAGGCAAACCATTTCCATATGTTCGGAGACACAGAATTTTATCAAAGATTTCGGATGTCAAAAAAGTCTGCTCACGACAATCTGGAGCTTAGTGGATAGCATATAAAAAACCCAACCACTTGGTAAGTTGAACAAGTAAACATACGCAATATACAGAACATTTTCACGAAGAAGAAAAATTAAGGAACCATTCTATAAGCGAAGAGAATCACTTTGAGGGTCTACGCAACCGGTGGCATGCTAAAAACGATTGCAGATGTGTATGGTGTTTCAACAACAACGGTATAAAACGTCATGGGAAATGTAACACATTACATAGCGCAGCTGCGGAGTCATTTTATAGTGTTTCCAAAAACCCCACAAGAACTCGCAGTAAAAAAACAGGAATTTTGCGATATACATAGCTAAATTTCCTCATGTTGTTGCGGCACTTGATTACACGCATATCAAAATAATTTCGCCAGGTGTGTATATCTCAAACATCATTACTTACTGCATTTAAGAAATATGTATATGTTTTAAAATTATTTGTCTGTAGGTGCGGAACTATATAGATGCGGAGCCATGGTAAAAGAATACAAGGTAGAACCACTTTCTCTTTTATTATGACACATTGCCATTTGACAAGTAATGGGTTTTGTTAAAAAAGTGCTACCGTATTTGTTTTAAATGTTCCCAGTTTTCCTTTTTTGAAGTTAGTTTTCAAAATATTTTAGTAAACATAAATTTTTTTTTTCGAATTTAAAAGCAAAAATAAAAAAGGAAAAACAAATGAAATATGAGCTGCATTTTTCAAGCCTGCAAAAACACAAAAACGAAGTGCAAGGGTTCTGGTATACTGTTTTTCAAAGTACCGTTAGTGCCGTTCAGACGTAAGGAGTGGTTGAATGCCTGCAGAAAGGAGCAAATACATTTAAAAAAGGAGTCATTTGTTTGTGCACTCAATTTCAACCAAGAAGACTTTAAAATCAATGACCACAATGTTATTGAATGTGTGTGATTGTAAATAACTTGGGAATATATGTACATAAATGCATACTTATGTATGTACATATGAATATTGCTTAATAAATATCATTTTATATCGGAACGTATTTTTGTTTTCCTCAGTTAATCACTGCTAAATTATCTTTCAGTCGCTTTATTGAATTCCCTGAGTCTCATTATGAAGAATTTCTTGAGGAATATATCCAATATCGGGATGAATATTTGAATGGGTAGGTTAGATTTTCTATAAATTGAAGGTTTAATTCGCAACAAAATTTTATTCATTTCAAACTACACAATTTTATTGAACTTTCTGGGAATTTCTACCCCTTTTCGACATGTGGCAACGCCCTCCTAAAAAATTGTAAACAAATTAAATTTCAAAAAACCCAATACTTGTTAAAATATTTTAAGTGGTACTACCTTGTATTTCTTATACCATATGCGGAGCTCTATAGAAACCACAAAGGGTTTTTCTACATAAATTTACATACAATGTGCGATGCAAATTTAAAAATACTTGATATTGTTGCTAGATGGTCAGCTTAATATATGTAATTACAATCGTTCCAAATATTTTTTATTAGTTTATGTTGTGTTTGAACCAAATACTTATATAAACCATTTAAATTATTTGTATCACTAAACATAAAATGAGAGACGATTTTGTACAAGGTTGCCAACAGCATAGACAAATCTGATAAGAGAGTTTAATTGCTAACGCAGTGTTACTAATCGTTTATGAATATAAAATTTTATTGCATGTTAAGAAATCGAAATCTGTTTAATAACTATTCTACAGTTTAAGGCTGAAATAAAAAATTTTTATGAATTAGACTGTAAAAATTTATTTCGTTTAAAAATTTTATTTCGTTTCAAAAATTTGATCAAAATATTCCTTCAATATATATCAAAATCTTTTGATCAAAATTTATTGAAGCTAATTTACATTATTGGTAAACTTTTTATATTGACTTTGATCAGCTCTTTTGCTTCTTTTGTGAAATAATTTATTATTATAAAGAAAAAAACAATTAATAAGTATGGACGACGACATAATCATCATAGCATCAATATTTTTAATATTGGAGGAAGAAGTAGCTGATAATAATGCAAAAAAAAGAAAACGAAAGGAACATTGAGTTCGAACATTTCTTTTGGAAGGTAATGGTAAGTGCGAATGTCACCAGACGATTTTGATCATTTGCTTAATCTCGTCACCCCATCGAATGGATTATATAATAACACGTTGAATTGCCGCAACCGAAAGCACTGCCCTGTAGACAAAAACCTATTCCATATGTGTTTGTTGCAGATGGTGTGTTTCCGTTAAATTCCAATATTATGAAACCATATAGTTTACGGAATCAAAACAAGAAGGAAAGAATTTTCAATTACAGATTGCCCAGATTTTGGCGTGTTTCGGAAAATGTGTTTGGATTAATATCAGCCCGATTTCGCGTTGTCAGAAAAACAATGGAACTATCTCCACTAAATGTAAAAATTATTTTCGAAATATGTGCATTACATAATTTTTTGAACAAACGCAAGTGTGATACCTATGCACAAACAAGAGACTACGACCAAGTGAATGCGGATAGATCTACATATAACGGATGGACGATGGCGTGAAGAAGTGCGGACAGAGAATATTTTGTCTTCGATAGAAGCATTGTGCAATCAAGGTCTTTAAAGCGAAACGTCCAAGCTTATTCGACAAGAATTCGCGAAATATTTTTTAAATGAAGGAGAAGTTCCATGGCAATACAAGCATATTTATTAAAAATTAATTAAAAACCCAATAAATCGAAATAAAAAGTTCAATTCATTTATTTGGCAACTTAAAATTACATTATGTTTCTATATAAAAAATAAAATATTAAAAAGAAATCACATTCTGTTCACATAGTACATAAAATATTAAAATACTGAATCAAAAGAATGAACATACTGTCAAATTATTTATAGTTATCAGTATTGCCAGATGCGATTTGATGCTTATTTGCATGGCATCAATAAAATCTTCAAAAGTTTTGTTGAATAAATTTAAAAAAAAATTTTGCTATTTACACGAGTTTAAAGCATTTTGAAGAAAATTTCAATCGTGAAAATTTAGCTTAACGTAAAAAATTCAGTCTCAAAAGTCGTTGTACCATTACAACATTTTAAGCAAATACAATTTTTTGCACAAGAAGAAAGTTTTACTATTTTAATATTTTGTAGGGTTGCCTTTTAGTTTTATTGTTGCTTTTAGCCGGTCTGGCATAGAGTAGAAGAGCTTTCTTGTCAAATCAGGTGCAACGCTCTCTAATTCATGAATAAGAGTTGTCTTTAGGTCAGATTTGTTTTCAGATTTTTTTCTTACAAATAGTTAGTCCCACAAACAGTTGTGATCAGGAATTTTGGTTTTTTTGCAGGATGATCCACATTTTAACAATACCGGCAGTATGTCAGAGTCAGGTTAGGTTAGGTTGATTGGAGGGGTATGATAGCCCATGTCATACGACATACACCTAATCCAGTGAAGGCTTGTTGTTCGATTCCCATGGTTCCGTTATTCCAGAGAGTTGAATGGGCTCTATGTGCCCAAGTCTTTAGCTTGGATTTAACTGCATCGAAAGATTTCGCGCATTCCAAGCTTATATTACCTAACTCTATTGCCCCAGAAGCAAGTGAGTTTGCCCTCTCATTTCCAGTTATCCCCGCGTGCCCTGGCACCCATATGATGCGCACTTAACCATGTGTCGAGTAACTGTTAATAGCTTTTTTGCAATCCCAAACTGTACGTGATTTAGTGCGTTCCGCTGAGATTGCTCTAATGGCCATCTGACTACCTGTGAATATATTCACAAGTCCTGACCTCCCCATTACATTGAGTTCCCTGATACACTCCGTTATCACCGGAACTTCCGCCTGCAAAATTGTGCAATAGTCCGGCAGGCGGAAAAACCGTTCCGTGGTGTTTTCTAAATAAACACCAAGTCCCGTGTTCCCTCTCGACCTTGATCCATCCGTGTAACAATGAAGCCCCATGGGAATCTGGTTCCAAGGGTCGGTAAACCAGGAATAGATGTCGGGGATCAATGTTCCGCAGTTGGCCTCTAGTCTAGTCTTAAATAAATATAAAAAAATTTACAAATATACTCTGTATATTATCTTACATACATATGTACATATAATAGATGTGGCAGCTCATTTCAATTTTGCATAAGAAATATTTCTATCTGGCAGCACAGTTCAATTCGTTTGGGACGATAAAGGTGAATTCACCAATTCGTTCTGAACGAAATTTTTGTTGTTGTTCCGCATTAAATTTACTCTCTTTCTCAAAAGAGAGACGTCAAACTACATATTAAAAAAAATCGTTTGGAACGTTCAGAACGAATGGGTGAATTCAGCTTAAAGGTGAATTCACCCAATCGTTCAGAACGTTCCGAACGCTTTTTTTATATGTATTTTGGCGTACCCATTTTTGAGAGAGAGAGAGAGAGAGAAAAAGAGTAAATTTTAGTGCGGAACAATTTTTGCTTGAATTGGTTTAATTTCAATTATCGTCCCGACGAATTGATCTGTGCTGCCAGATACATAAATTTTTTATGCTCATATTATATGTACATATGTATGTATAATAATATACAGAGTATATTTGTAAATTTTTTATATTTATTTAACAAAATATCACTCGACTTTTATTCATTTGTATATTTTTTATTTTATAAAAATTTGTTTAATTTAGAACACAGCTAATTCCAATGATCTGCTTGTGCTGCCTGCTTGTAAATGTAACACACATCATTTACAGAGTTGTTCTATATGGTAGCTTTGTTTCTCCAGAACATTTGTTCGATGTGGTTGAATCTTTTGTGAGCAAACTCTCAGTAAACTAAAATTGTCTCACAACAAAAATTTCGTTCTGAACGAATGGGTGAATTCAACTTAATTACAATTAAACCAATTCAAGCAAAAATTGTTCCTCATTATATTAACACTCTTTCCCTCTCTCTCTCAAAAATAGAGACGTCAAACTACATATAAAAAAACGTTCGAAACGTTCAGAACGAATGGGTGAATCCACCTTAAATATATGTATGGATATTAGATTTATAAGTTATTTTGGGCTAAACAACGAAGCATTCAAGTTTGTCCTAGATGTAACTTCTCCAAAATTAAAAAATTCAGAAAAGAAATTCGGTGTATCGAAACTTGTCAAAGTAAATGCAACACTGCGAATTTATGCTGGGGGTAGACAGAAGCTAAATTTAACAACAATAGCTGTGGTTTGCACTAACGATTATGCGATTCACTAACTTCGTTTTAACATCTATGTTATAATTTGATATCAAGTGGCATCTATGTTAAAATAAGACAAAATACAAAGATGAACAGAAAAAAAAAAACAAAAGAATGTGTGTCGACCAAGCAGTGTATAATAATATATTTTCATGAATTACTTTAATTATCATAAACTGTGTTATTTATGATTAATAGAAGTAAAATTCTATAAGAAAATAATATAAATAAAATTGTATATATAAAATCTTTTTATAATTTTACATATTTGCTGCAAAATAACAACTTGCCCTCTTTGCAAAAGAATACGTGGTTCTACTGTACAGCTGACTTGAATCGTTTTAGTAACCACACAAAAATTATTGCGGTTAAGATAACGCCAGATTAAAAAATAAAATAACCAATGAGCTTAAAAATAAAAATTAACTTATAATGCTATTTAACTTTGAAAGGTATGTGATCACAAACTGCGAATACGATATATTCAATCCCATTCACCGTTATCTTGCCACGATTCACTTATCTGGAATGTAAGCGACTTAAAACACCACCTCAAAGAAAAACATCAGAACGGAGAAAGAAATACATGGTTGCTGGGTGCGTATTTTAATCTTTCATCGAGTACATTTTATTTTATTTAATTTGTAGGCGATGCTGGTTATCCCTTAGAATCATATTTGATAACTCCTTTCCGGTCAACACTCAAAAACACGAAATGTTGTGGAAAGAACCATTGACGTCTTAAAAAAATAGATTTCGCTATTTACTGGGAGCAAGACAACTGCATTACTCTCCTCATAAAGATCACTTGTCTTGATCGGACGTGTTAATTTATGTATACCGCAGAATTAACTAATGAGGTTCATAAAATCAAGAAGTGATTTGTATATACATATGTATGTATATACTTATTTGAGAATAAAATAAAACATTTGTCTGACACATTATTCACAATACAAAACAACATAAATAAAGAAAAAAATAAATAAATATAAACAATAAAGAGCTTGTTAAATCAAAATCAAAAAAAAAAACAAATTAAAATATTCTTAACGAAACAGAAAATACCTACAAAAAAGAGTGAGGAAAAAATCCAAAGTAATACAAATCTCAACGACAACGAAAAACGCACAAGTCACAATAATTATTGAAAACAACAGTAATAAACAAAATTAATCTTATGCCCAGTTTTTAGCTTTGTATTTAAATGTCATTCAGCTTTAAATACCATTTAAATCCGAAATACAGTTCTTCAAGGCTTATTTAATTGCAACTTAAATGAACAACATTGGGCATTTAAAGTTTATTTAAAGTCCAGAAAGTTAACATATGATTTTGACGTTTGTTATATATATATATATATATATATATATATATATATATATATATATATATATATATATATATATATATATATATATATAAATAGGCAAGTGGAAAAAATTAAGAACAATTTTAACTGACTTTAACTCAACGTATTCGCTTGATTTGATAGATTTTCGACAGGAGCAGTGCAGAATGTATTTTTTATTTTACATTTTTATGCCTAAGATATTTAAAAACAGTTAATAATATTAGCCAATCATAAACCCATGATCTCTCTTTCTCTCTTAATTTGCTAAGAAAAAATACAACAAAAAATATACTGACTTGTTGTTGTTCTTATTGAGCCTTAACACACGATAACAATTATGCAGGCATAACATCGTACTTTGTAGGCAAGAGAGACGAGGGGAATGGTTTTTCGTCGGCACAATTTTTCAACCATTCATAACCCCGCATTATTAACACAAAACCAATATATATGCATTTCTGAAAAAACAGTTTGGATTGTTTTGTTTTTTACAGAACGTATTTATTTATTCTTCGACCGTCGTGGTCGAAGAATAAATCGTACACATGGATTTAATAGAAGGTAGCTTGGTCGCGCAAGCAACATGCATACATATAAGTACATAAATAGTCTTAAGGCTTTGCATATACATATACATACATACAAACATACGGGTATGTTCTAGAATCCGAATTCACTCGAAAGTGGATTACTTTAGCATTTTTGGTGTTCTGCAATTCACATCCCCATGTTTTTATTCGTTTTCAATTAGAGTAGTAAGGGGTGGGTGAAAGTAAAATGAATCGTACTTTATTCTTGTAAATGCTAACATTATTAAGAAAAATACAATTTTGGTTTTTTGTTTGAAGTGTTTTTTATTGAACTTCAACAAAAAAATTAAATTTTTCACAGAAATATTAATGCAAACAAATTTTTTTTAAACTTTGCCAAAAATTTCAATTTGGTTTTGCAAGATCTCACTTGTGTAAAAAACATGAAAAAATACAACAATTTTGTTTATGTTCGAAAACACAAAGTTGCCCTACATAATAAAGTTTGATATGTCAATCTTTTTTGAACTAAATCTCAATGCATTTAGATCTTATTGATAAAGAAAAATGAATTTTTTGAAGGAAATTAAAACTAATTTCATATATATAAATCTATTTAAACAATAATTATAATAATTCGAATGCATTTAGTTGTAAAATCGCAATGTAATAATCAGGCAATACTTTCGGCTATGTTCTAGGATCCGAATTCACTCGAAAGTGGATTACTTTAGCATTTTTGGTGTTCTGCAATTCACATCCCCATGTTTTTATTCGTTTTCAATTAGAGTAGTAAGGGGTGGGTGAAAGTAAAATGAATCGTACTTTATTCTTGTAAATGCTAACATTATTAAGAAAAATACAATTTTGGTTTTTAGTTTGAAGTGTTTTTTATTGAACTTCATCAAAAAAATTAAATTTTTCACATAAATATTAATGTAAACAAATTTTTTTTAAACTTTGCCAAAAATTTCAATTTGGTTTTGCAAGATCTCACTTGTGTAAAAAAAACATGAAAAAATACAATAATTTTGTTTATGTTCGAAAACACAAAGTTGCCCTACATAATAAAGTTTGATATGTCAATCTTTTTTGAACTAAATCTCAATGCATTTAGATCTTATTGATAAAGAAAAATGAATTTTTTGAAGGAAATTAAAACTAATTTCATATATATAAATCTATTTAAACAATAATTATAATAATTCGAATGCATTTAGTTGTAAAATCGCAATGTAATAATCAGGCAATACTTTGTTTTAACAACAAATGGTGCCAGGACAACGTAGTCGATATGTCTATAGCCGGCAAACAGCCGCGCTGGTAAATAACGCCAGGCAAGCAGATCAACCAAAAGCAAATAATTTTAATTTCGTTCGTTGTCTTTTTTGAGAGCATTGAATAATTTTATTTTCATTCTATGTTTTTTTAAGAATATTAATTTTGTTTTTATTCGCGTTGAAAATTAAATGAAAAATTTGAATATCTTTTTCATACTCTGTAAATTGTTTTACATCCAATTTTCACGATGATTTTTTTAAACATGTCTTTTTTTATTTTCTTTTAAAGTTGCTCCCGAAATCATGTCACATTTTCATGATGATTTTTAAAACATGTCTATTTCTTCACTGTTGTTGTAAAAAAACTCTTATTTGACAGCCAGAGTTGTTTTTTTAACTTTATCTCTAGTTCCTTTTATTTCTATAATTTGGGCGCCAAAAACGGAATTTAATAACTTAAGAAGTAGGGTTAGGTTAGGTTAGGTTGATTGGAGGGGTGTGATATGATAGCCCATGTCATACGACATACACTTAAGCCAGTGAAGGCTTGTTGTGCGCTCCCTTTATTTATCAAACACAAACTGCCAGAGTTCTGCGGCAGGATTTGAACCTGGGACCATCGCACTACGAGTCTAGTACACTACCTACTAGTCTACGAAGGTCAGTACTTAAGAAGTAAAAAAAAGTAAAAAAGTAAATTTTCTTAAAAAAAAAAAATCAAAATTGGGTGCTATACAGAAAAACCTCGAAGAAAGCAATGAAGGTAAAACTAGTTGACTAAAACTAGTGAGTGGGTGAAGCAATGGCGAAAATGCTGAGTGGAGCGAGGTACATTTAGTTTCTTATGAACGACTTCTTGGGAGATAAGTCGTCTTTTCTGAACTATATCAGAATGAGCCGAGAGACATTTAATTTGATACTCGCAAAAATCAAAGGTGATATAGTAAAACAAGATACCATCTTGAGAGAAGTGATAACTCCAGCAGAGAAACTGGCAGCCACACTCCAATACCTCGCTACTGGAGAGTCCATCAAAAGCACAAAATATCAGACAAGACTATGGGAAACCTTTCTTTGTCGTGCAGTTCCGGAAGTATGCCAGGCAATTTAGAAACATTTTAAATATGGATATTTAAAGGTTTTTGAGTAGGTACATATGTATATGAAAAATAACTTATTTTATTGTGCCTATTCATAGAATGTAATTCTTGGTTTATTATTTTAAAATTAAAATAAAACAAGTTAAATTATTATAAGTACATTAATTGAAATAAATTCGTCTTTTATTAAAATATAACTTTAAAAAGTATATATCATTAGCTCTTGGCACATTGTGAACAAAGAGCTAGATCGCATGACACGGTCCATATATGTAGGATTACGTACAAGCTTTCGTGTTCCTGATATTTAGATATTAAAAGCCCCACAATTTATATTATATTAATATTATATTAATATATGTATCTTTTATATACACACAAAACAAAAAACAAGCACTTGTCGCTTTAAAACAAGAAAAATAAAGAAGAACACAGAGAAATAACCACCTTAACAGACGAATGCAAATAAAATATAATAGTAAAATTGCGAATGACAGCTAAAAAAAAAAGATGTATTTTTCTTCATTGTTGTTGTAAAAAAATCACGAAAACAGAAACCGTGATTCTTTTGCTACCCCTCTGTCTTATCTACCTAATATGCGTACAAACAAAAAAGGCATGTCTTAAAGACAAGTAAAAAATCATCATGGAAATTGGGTGTTACTTTTGTAATTTGTTAATTTTTTTGCAACTTTTTTGCCGACCGCCGTCGATTTTTGCGTAGCTGTGGCCGTTGACATTTAGATTTTTTTTTCGAACATAAACTTCGAATATGGAAAAACATGCTGAATTCAGAACACCAATTTATAAATTATGGGGATTCAAAAAATTTTTCGTTTTCAATCCGAGTCGAAACCTGGAACATACGAGATATTTTTTGTTTTTATTTACTTCTGTTTAGTTTAATTTTTTGTAACGAAGAATGGTCTTCAAATTTAGATGATCGTGTAGCTCGGCGTCAAATTGAGATTCAGGCCAGTAATTCAGGTAATGCTAGTCGTTCGACCAATTATAGTACGGTGACAACTCAGGACAACAGTTCCCGTCAAATTGGAAGTAATATAACGGAAGCACAAGAAGAGCGTAAGTATTCAAAATAGGAAAAAAAAATAAAAAACAATATTTAACTGTAAAATTTTTTCAGGCGGTATTAAACTTGGGCTTGGCGACTTTATTTTTTACTCGGTACTTGTGGGAAAGGCTTCTTATGGAGATTGGGCCACAGCAATAGCATGTTTTGTTGCCATTTTAGTATATTTAATCAACATTAATGTTATTATTATATTGTTATACCCTATATAGATTTCAAACTAATAAGAATGAAAAAATATTTATATGAAAGTATGAAGAAGAAAATTTTTAATTTTACTAAATATATATATGTGGAAGCACAAGAAAATAGTAAAAGAACTATTGGCAGCTCTACACACATATTTTTCTTCTTGGCAAAAACTTCGAGAATCGACACTTCTATTCGCCTCGTCGTGACAAACACGTTTTTAACCTTCCTTTTGATAAATTAGATTAAAAATAAAAATTAATAAATAAGAAGAGCTGAATTAAATAACTACTGGTGTTCATTTTATTTTCATTTTATTATTCGTAATTAGTTATATTGGTGACCCCGACACTCCGGAACAGGCTTCCACGATATACTGACGCATAGTTTTTTTTTTACGAAAACGTTTGTTACAAAATGGCTGGCGGCGACGAAAACAACGACCACGCTGATACTCCCGTTAATTCTGCTACACAAGATAACAGAATCAATATGGATGCGGTTACGGCTGTTCGGTTAACTCCACCAAGTATGACAGCAACGAACATCGATTCAAACTTTTTGTCCCTAGAATTTTGTTCGCAGCTACTGGCATACAACGAGATCAACTTAAATATAATATCACCATGACGCAAGTCCCTCCACAAAAGCTGAGCGAGCTTCGCTCAATAATCAAAGGCACACCACCAAATAATAAATATGAATTTATTAAAGGCAAACTGCTTGAACATTTCGCAGACAGTCAACAGCGACGCCTGCAACGTGTTCTGTCCGAAATGCCGCTTGGGGACTTGAAACCATCACAGCTGCTGAACGAAATGAGACGGGTTGCCGGAACAGCCTTAAGCGAAAACATTCTTGTCGACCTATGGGCAGCACGTCTTCCTCCACATGCCCAAGCTGCCGTGATTGCGGCCAAGGTGGATATCGCCGACAAAACAACAATTGCAGACGCCATTGTTGATTCACTAGGCTTACGTAACATACACGAAGTAAACGAAGTAAGTTTAACCTCAAAAAATACAACGCCAAGGCAACAAGCAAACGAGCTGTCAGCTATACAGCATCAACTGGCACAACTAACGCAAATAATGGAAAGGTTTGTACCGTATCAAAGAGGACGCAGTGCAAGTCGACACAGATCAAGATCCCGTAACGAAGCAAATGAAAAAAAGGTAAGTGAATCGACCACGTGCTGGTATCACCGAATTTACGGTATAAAAGCCCGTACTTGCCGAAAACCATGTGCGTTCACGAGGGGTGAAAAAAGCAAGGATCAGCAGTGACAATCCGCTACACAAGCACCAGAAATTGGCGAATTTTCTGGTGCTAGCAATTCATATAGCCTTCAAATTACCGACAACGACACACAAACTCGTTACCTTATCGATTCTGGCGCTGATGTGTCAGTGGTCCCGAGGTCACTTAGTACAAAAAAAAATCAAACCAACTAAGATGCAACTCTGCGGCCAACGGTTCCCCGATTAAAGTGTATGGCGAGAGTATAATAAAGGTGAATCTGGGTCTTAGGCGCGATTTTTTATGAACATTTGTCATTGCTGACGTAAGCTCCAACATCATCGGGGCTGATTTTTTATGCCACTTCGATCTGCTCATAGACTTAAAACGCAAACGCCTTATAGACAACATAACAAAACTCAACACATTAGGCGTGTTAAAGCAACAAAAAGACCCATCTGTTAAAGTGCTGCAAACTTCAACCCCGTATATAGAGCTATTAAAGGAATTTCCAACAATTACTCGTCTTGGGCAACAAGGATCACCAGTGCAATCAACACTAGTTCACCATATCGAGACAACAGGGTTCCCAGCTTTCTCTCGCTCGCGCCGCCTGTCGCCAGAAAAGTTGAAGGCTGCCCGAGCTGAGTTCGAAAATTTGATGAAACTTGGCATTTGCAGACCTTCGAATAGCTGCTGGGCTAGTCCGCTGCACATGGTCCGCAAGCCAGCCGGCAGTTGGCGACCATCCGCGCTCTTAATGCGGTAACTGTACCGGACCGTTATCCTCTGCCATATCTACAGGATTTCACGACGATATTGCATGGGAAGACCATATTCTCAAAGGTCGACCTGCAAAAAGCCTTTCATCAAGTACCAGTAAATCCAGATGATATTCCGAAAACGGCCATCACAACACCCTATTCGAATTTGTCTACATGACATTCGGTCTCCGAAATGCGGCCCAGACCTTTCAACGCCTGTCACATGTGGTATTTAGAGGACTTGACTTTGTATTTCCGTATATGGACGACGTGTACATGGCATCGGCTTCGCCAGAAGAGCATTGTACACATTTGAGACTTGTTTTTGAACGGCTGCAGCAGCACCACCTGGCAATTAATGTGGCAAAGTGTGAGTTTGGGAAACCTGAAATTTCATTTTTAGGGCATAAAATAACGCCGAAAGGTATACAACCTTTACCCGAACGTGTCGAAGCCATACAAAACTATAAGAGACCAACACAAGTGAACGAGCTAAAACGATTTCTCGCAATTATAAATTTTTATAGACGCTTTATACCGCAAGCGATTAAGGCTCAAGTCCCACTTTTGGCCATGATAGCAGGTAACGTAAAAAACGATCGAACGCCACTAACATGGAATAAAGAGTTCAATAATGCATTCGAAATATGCAAGACACAGCTCTCCAATGCCACGTTGCTTGCGCATCCGGCAAAAGATGCTACAATTTCACTCTGGGTTGACGCCTCTGACAGTGCTGCTGGCGCCGCAATACACCAGATCGTCGACGGAAGTATTCAACCACTTGGTTTCTTTTCTGAAAAATTTAATGAAACACAGCTTCGATATAGCACCTATGATCGCGAACTTACGGCTATGTACTTAGCAGTAACGCATTTCAGGTATATGGTGGAGGGTCGCGACTGCCATATATATACAGACCATAAACCAATTACGTATGCCTTCCGGCAGAACTTGGAAAAGGCGAATAATCGACAGGCTAGGCAGCTAGACTACATCGGTCAAGTTACAACAGATATTGGGCACATAGCAGGAAAGGATAATATTACGGCAGACCTACTGTCTAGAATTTCAGCCGTAACAAGTAACCCAGGCATTAACTTTGAAGATATCGCACGCGCCCAGGAAACTGACGAGGAACTTAAAGCTATTCTTCAAGGTAAATCGCCTTATAAAATACAACTAAAGTTTTTTAAAATTCCAGGGAGCGAATCGAAAATATACTGTGATTACTCTACTGACAGATTACGACCATTTATTACGTCAAATCTTCGTAATAACTTTTTACGTTCGACACATAATATGTCACATCCTGGCACACGTGCAACGGCCAAACTAATGACGAGTAGATTTATTTGGCCAAACATACGGAGCGACAGTATAAAATTCGCTCGCAGCGCCCAGTGAAGGTTATCGTTATTGTCTTACGATAATAGACAGATTTACTCGTTGGCCTGAGGCAATACCCATTGCGGACATAACAGCACCAACGGTAGCTCAAGCACTCGTGTCGGGTTGGATTTCTCGTTTCGGCATTCCAGCGAATATCACATGTGACCAAGGTCGACAATTTGAGTCACACCTTTTTAATGAGCTAACGCGTTACCTAGGCATCAGCCATTTACGAACTACACCATACCACCCCGAGGCTAATGGAATCTTTGAAGGCTGCTATTTTGTGTCACGACCACAACAGGTGGACAAAGTTTTTACCACTTATTTTGCTTAGCTTACGAACGACGTATAAAGAGGATATCAAAGCATCTCCAGCCGAGTTAGTACTAGGTACCACTCTACGTATTCCAGCAGAATTCTTCAGTTCACAGGGTCAAACGAGAACCGAATCCGAAGTTTTGAATGATTTGCGAGAAGCGATGGAGAATATACAACCTCAGCAAACAACATGGCATGGCAAGACTAAAATTTTTAGACATCCAGATCTGGACACATGCACACATATATTTCTAAGAAATGACTCGATCAGAACTTCCTTGTCACATCCGTATGATGGCCCTTATCAAGTCATAAGCAGAAACGACAAGTTTTTCAAAATCAATGTCAATGGCAGACCAATATTTCAATTGATCGACTTAAACCTGCTTATTTAATTGACGAATCTGAAGCGACAAAAGGTACTTCCCCACTACATGCAACGCCCACGACACCAACTACAACACCAATCACAATACCACCAGCAACTGAGTTTCAAAGTCACACTACAAAGAGATCATCAGGAGACGGTATGAGAACAACAATAAATCCAAATCCATTATCGACTGCAACCACTCGTTCTGGTCGCCAGGTAAAACTACCGGTACGATTTCTATAGACGTGGTTCAGTCTAGCCGGGGAGTACTGTGGCAGCACAAGAAAATAGTAAAAGAACTATTGGCAGCTCTACACACATATTTTTCTTCTTGGCAAAAACTTCGAGAATCGACACTCTTCTATTCGCCTCGTCGTGACAAACACGTTTTTAACCTTCCTTTTGATAAATTAGATTAAAAGTAAAAATTAATAAATAAGAAGAGCTGAATTAAATAACTACTGGTGTTCATTTTATTTTCATTTTATTATTCGTAAGTAGTTATATATACATATCAGAGTTGTAAACGAATCATTCATTTTTGAATTAATTCGCGAATCATTCATGCACTGAATTGGTAAAATTTTGAATTAATTCTTTTCGTCAAAAAACGAATTGAATGCAATTTGAATCAATTCATTTGAATTTAGCAAACATGAATTGCAATTCATTTGAATTGAATTGATTTTGAGATAGTTCAAATGAGTTAGAAAAAATGAATTGCAATTCATTTCCAATTCATTTGAATTGATTTTGAATTAATTCAAATAAGTTAGAAAAATGAATTATTGGTGGTTAAAAGCTTTGAAACCGAATTTTGATATTGACACCGAAGCAGAATGATTATTAAACACATCTTTCATATGCTTTCCACACAATTTGATAAAAAATATAAACAAATGTTTAAAAGTTTTGTTAAACAATTGTGTTTTGTTAAACAATTATGAATTAATGCTCATGCTGATAGGATTTTCGCAGTTCCCTACTAATTCAAGTCATATTCTGCCGTTACCTTCATTTTTCTAACTCATTTGAATTAATTCAAAATCAATTCAAATGAATTGCAATTCATTTTTTCTAACTCATTTGAATTAACACAAAGTCAATTCAATTCAAATCAATTGCAATTCATTTTACCAATTCATTTGAATTAAAAATGAATTGCAATTCATATTTGCTAAATTCAAATGAATTGATTCAAATTGCATTCAATTCGTTTTTTGACGAAAAGAATTAATTCAAAATTTAGCTAACTCCTAATGAATTGAAATCAAAAAAGAATGATTCATTTACAACTCTGATACATATACATACATTTGGAATATACATATACACTAAGTGAAGATTTTTGAAAAATGTATATATATATATATATATATATATATATATATATATATATATATATATATATACATATATCTATATATATATATATATATATATATATATATATATATATATATATATATATATACATATATCTATATATATATATATATATATATATATATATATATATATATATATATATATATATATATATATATATATATATATATATATATATATATATATATATATACTAGCTGACACGGGCAAACGTTGTTTTGCCTTCAAATTTTATTTTCACTGCAAGTCTGGTTTCGTTGCAAAGTCATGTCGTATTGATATTTCGAAGAAGAATGAAAGGTGCACTAAATCGACATAGCAATTATTGTTCAAATACCAGTATCGGGCTAATTAACGCCACTACACGCTGATTAAGGACCCAACGCCTTCAGCCAAACACAGCATAGGCTTATCGCGCTAATCTCTATCGGGCAAACTACACAGAAACACTCCTCACGGTCTATAGAGCATGTATATAAATTTTGGTCAAAATCGGTGCAGTAGTTCTTGAGTTACGGTGCAAAAACACAAAAAAAAAAAAACTAAATATTGCGCCATCTGTAGGACGAACTGCAAACTACACAGAAACACTCCTCACGGTCCATAGAGCATATATATATAATATTGGGTCAAAATCGGTCCAGTACTTTTTGAGTTTAGCGATCACGAACATACACGTAATTTTTATGTATGTAGATATATATATATATATATATATATATATATATATATATATATATATATATATATATATATATATATATGTATGTATATATATATGTATATATATATATATATATATATATATATATATATATATATATATATATATATATATATATATTTATATATATATATATATATATCTATATATATATATATATATATATATATATATATATATATATATATATATTTATATATATATATATATATATATATATATATATATATATGTAAATAAATATATATATATATATATATATATATATATATATATATATATATATATATATATATATATATATATATATATATATGTAAATAAATATATATATATATATATATATATATATATATATATATATATATATATATATATATATATATATATTATATATATATATATATATATATATATATATATATATATATATATATATATATATATATATATATAAGGGGTCATCCAAATGTGACTCTTAGATTAAAGAAAAATGTTGCTCGGTATATTTAGTCTATTACAAACTGTCGAATTTGCAGTCGAAAATCGCCAAACACGATAAGGGGGAATAACTTTACAACAACCTCAAGCGATTTTGTTGCGGAATTTCGAAATTCGATGAAAAATCTGCAACCAACAAAAACTTAGCACCACACAATAAAGCCGACATTCATTTCAAAAGACCTTCAATATGCAACGCATGTTTTTGTCAGAAACGACTCCGTTCGACCGTCGCTCACGCATCCCTACGATAGTCCATATGCGGTTGCAAAACGCTTCCCTCAGTTTTTTACAGTGCTAATGCGTGGGCGAAAAACAGACATCAACATCGATCGTTTAAAACCCTGTTTCCTGCCTGCATCAGAGCCACAGACGTCTGAGAAGTCCGTCAGTTTTCAAGAACGCTAGCTTTCCCGAAAATACGACAGGCGCCGAGTCGTGGTCATCTCGGCAGCCCTCCACTTTCCAAAGTGATGGGAGCTGTGACAAAAATACACCATGCGACAGATTAACGGAACCTGTGTCCAAGGCTACTAAAAGTGGAAGATGCATAAGGCTCACTGTTAGGTTCCGATGGCCATTTCCAGGGAGGGGAGTGATGTGGCACCCTGTAGCTGTCAAGTGACAAAAAACCGGTTACCGATGTTACGTCAGAATAGCGACATGTAACAAATAAAGGAGTTCTCGATCTTGTTTCGGTTGACCGAGCGGGAAGTCGCACGTGTGTTCTTTGGCCTTTAAATAAAAGCATCACTTTAAATAAAAAATTATATATTATACATGGTACAATTGTACCATGAACATATTTGTATGAAAAACGTCTATTTCTGTTTTTTCGTTTGTGTTTTTTGAGAAACCGTTAGTTTTACTTATTTGCTTGTTTCTTTCAATAAATAAATATACGTAAAAGTAGCTATTTTTAAACAAGAATTTGCTTCTGCTAAACTTTGGATCATAAAAAAGTGCTTTTTTATTATTGGATTGGGACGGAATCACAACAAAATGAAATGGCAGTTGAGGCTATAGAAGTGGTTGATATGATAACTTCAAGAAGATTTTTACGAATGAATGAACAAGAACAGCAGGAATGGTTTGACAAATTAGCTTTGTATATGGAGCATGACGATGGGGAAAACATGGACTCAAATGATAACGATGAACCATTTCAGGGAAATTCAAATGAAGATCCTGACTATATCCCAAATGAGGAAGAAGCTTCAGATGAAAAAACAGAAATTCGTATCTAATATAACGCAGAGGAGGATTATGATGAAGAGGAAGACATTGAATTTGATCCTATACCTCTTGAAGAAGATAACGCTGAATTTTTTACAGCCAAAGATGGGACAAAATGGTGCAAGAATCCTCCACCATCTGCAAAAATACGGTTACATAACATCATTCGTCAACAAGGTGGTTCATCGAAACGTCTAGAAACCTTTTCTCTCATCGAAATATTCAAACAGATAATCACCGAAGAAATGGTAGACATAATTGTCAGAAAGACAAATAGAAAAGCTGAAAAAGTTTTTAGAAATATGAACGAAATGAAACCTCTCGCTCAGCACAGGAAGTGGACGACTGTTACAGTCAATGAAATTTACGCGTTCTTTGGACTTCTGATTGCTGCAGGTGTCACCATATCTAACTATCAGCACACCGCTGAGCTATGGAAAACAGATTGGTTTCCTATATTTCGAGCTACTATGACACGTCAGAGATTTCACTCTATTAATCGTTTTATTCGTTTCGACAACAGCGCTACACGTATTTTGAGAGAAAAAGCGGACAAAGCCGCAGCAATAAGTGACATGTTCAATATGCTCAATTGTAATTGGAGTAAACTTTATAAAGCCAATGATGTTGTGACTATAGATGAGCAATTGTACCCATACAGAGGTCGCCCGAGTTTCACCCAATACATTCCAAGTAAACCAGCAAAGTATGGAATACAGGTATTCTTGGTTTGTGATGTAGGAGAAAATGGAGTAAAGCGGTTATATGTATGTGCTGTATCGTGCAATATATATGCAAAAAATGCGAATAAGTTTTAACTTCAAGATTTTTATGCTTTTAGTTTTCATAATTTTGTTTTATGCTTTTTGAAAATGCACTTTTAATTATTTATCTTTATATCAAAAATCAATCATAATAAAAGGCTTGTGATGCACAGCATATAAAAACTTTTGTTTTCAATGTAAAAGACCATATTTTCAACGTAAAGTACATACTGGTACAGCTGTACCAAGGATGTAAGTGGAAGGGTTGTAAGGAAGGATGTCACAGAAGGGATATATATATATATATATATATATATATATATATATATATATATATACATATATATATATATATATACATATATATATACATATATATATATATATATATATATATATATATATATATATATATATATATATATATATATATATATATATATATATACATATATATATATATATATATATATACATATATATATATACATATATATATATATATATATATATATATATATATATATATATATATATATATATATAATGGCTTATGTCATTTGAAAAGATGTCACGTGTAAAAATTATATAGTGCTGACATCTAGGCGTCACATTTGGATGACCCTTTATATATATTATATATATATATATATATATATATATATATATATATATATATATATATATATATATATATATATATATATATATCGGAAAGTCATTGAAAATTTCGATATTCGGATTGATGTCTGCAGACGCAGTCATGGTGGACATTTGAATGATATTCTATTGCACTTATAATTGTAATGGATCATACTTTTAATAAAAAAAAAACAGCTTGAAAAAATTGCAAAGAGTTTGTGTTTTATTTCAAAGAAACATGTAGGCGCGTTTTTTGGATGACCCTTTATATATATGTATATATATATATATATATATATATATATATATATATATATATATATATATATATACAGTAAAGTACGGATAAATGCACATCGGTTTTCGCCCGACTTTTTATGCACTTATCCATTCTTTGCATTTATGCTAACCTCGGATAAATGCACAAATATTGCAATTATACAAAATGCAAATTTTTTGCATTTACTATGTACATACATATATGCTTAGAGTATATATACATATGAGCATAAGTTCCTTAAAAATGTAAGATAAAATAGACTGTTGATGATTTTTATAAATAAAGTTTAATTTTATTGGTAATTCAACTTAAAAACCTAAATCATAAAGTTTTAACGTAAATACTATAAATAAGTTTACAAACTTTCATATATCGTATATATTATGTAAATCAAATTTTTTTTACAAAACTTAAGGAATCAGTTCAGTTTAAAAAATGTCTTTAAAAAATCACATGTGTGCAAAGTTAATTTGCTTTTGTTTTTAATCAACAACAAAATAAAAATTTTTTACTATTAACAAGAACAATTATTAAAAAAATTTTGGTATGGAAGATTATATAGATGACGAGCAAACTGAAGAATCGGAATCAGATTGCCTTGGATCACATGAGGTGAAAAAATCGGAAACCTTTTTGTAGAAAAAAGTGCTTATGTGTAAATTAAAATTAACTATTTTAGTTGTGCATTTATGGATACAAAGTTGTACTAAAAATGTCTCTTGAGGCATGAAATTATTATGCACTTATGCATTTTTTGCATTAATCCGTGTTGCACTTATCCGTGCATTTTTACATGAAAAAATATAAAAGAGGCTTATGGCTTCGAAACACGTTGCACTTAAGCGTTTTTTGCATTTATGCGTGTTGCACTTATCCGGTTTTTACTGTATATATATATATATATATATATATATATATATATATATATATATATATCGATATATATATATATATATATATATATATATACATATATATATATATATATATATATATATATATATATATATATATATATATATGTATATATATATATATATATATATATATATATATATATATATATATATATATGTATATATATATATATATATATATATATATATATATATATATATATATATATGTATATATATATATATATATATATATATATATATATATTAAATCAAGTCTTGTTGAAACTTCGTAGTGAACAGACGTGTTAGCGGAGTTTTTTTTACATACTAAACAAACAAACAAAATATTCGTAATAAGTACTGATTCGTAATAAGCACAGTTTTTGTGAAATTTGCTTTATTTGCATTAATAATATTTTTCGTATAAACTCAAACAACAAAAACAAACAAAAAACCACAAACAAATTGACTGAGGAATACTTTGTATGAGTACCTCAAAAAAAAAAAGTTGTGAAGTGAGTTCTAACGGCAGAAATGCCTATTTTACTGTGAGTTCTGAAGCTCTTAATGCAAACAATAAAAATAAAAAATTTGATGATAGTCTTTTTCTAACTTACTCCGATGCCAAGTAGTGATTCTATAATATTACCGCTGCCTAGTACTTCTCTATTTAAATCAGCGCCATTATCCGCTCCGGGCTCGTGTTCATCACTTAACCCAGTTATCACTATAGACAATAATATTGAGAAACCTAAAGTGCCTGTCGGAATGGACAGATATATCACAGTAATAAAGCGCGGGCGAAGCCCAAATTCATCTAAAATCTCATCGGTTCCCAAGATATCCAGGGATAACGACGCCGCAACAGTTAACCGTCAAAACCGTTTTAAAATATTGCAGGATGACAATGACAAACCCGAAGCATCCTCGAAAAAAACCTCAAAACTACCACCAATCTATCTTAGACAAAAAAATTCTAACACACTTATTAAGAAGTTAATCTCGGTCATTGGTGAAAAGGCATTTCACATTGTTCCAATAAAAAGTGGTAACATTGATGAAACTAAAATTCAAATATATGAAGAAAAGGATTTCCGCAAAATGGTTAATGAATTGGAAAAAAATAAAACAAGTTTTTACACATTCCAGCTTAAGAGCGCTAAAGGCTTACAGGTCGTATTGAAGGGCATAGATTCTTACGTTGTCCCTGCTGAAATAAAAGATGCTCTCACCCTCCAAGGATTCAAGGTAAAAAATGTATCCAACATAATAAACAGGGAGAAGATCCTCCAACCTTTATTTCGCGTTAAACTTGAGCCAAATGATCCCATTTATAATTTGAAATATCTCTTATACCGGAAAATCACAGTTGAAGAACCACACAAGCGTTCAGGACCCGTACAATGCCATAATTGTCAAGAATATGGCCATACAAAAACGTATTGTAAATTACCTACTGTTTGTGTTGTGTGTGGCGAATTACACAACACTGCTATTTGCAATAAGCCAAAGGATCAAAAGGAAAAAAAGTGCAGTAATTGTGGAGGTAATCACACTGCTAACTACAGAGGATGTCCTGTATACTCCTTCGTTAAACAGGCTACGAGTCAAAAGCCTAAAGTAACCCCAGCGCAAACAGGAAATGCGTACTCCGACACTTATCCTCTAATGGCCCAACCAATCACTCCACAAGTATCGTATGCTGACGCTGTGAAGATCAACTCTGTTCCAGTGCAAAAAGTGTTACCACCAAATAATACAACAAATGCTAACCCAAGCTTTAATTTCAGTCGCCTTGAAACTACTATTGATAATCTGGTGCAAACTATAAACAACTTTACAACAAATATGACTAGCATGATACAAGAAATGCTGCGAATGCAGAACACACTGCTTCTAGCATTAGTTAACAAGCCATGAACACGTTAAAAGTATGTTTGTGGAACGCAAACGGCATTCGCCAACATAAAAATGAACTTGAGCACTTTCTCACGGAAAAAAATATTGATATAATGTTGGTATCTGAGACTCATTTCACTTCGAGAAGCCTTTTTAAAATTAGTGGCTACACCTTATATGATACAAAGGACCCGAGAGGAAGGGCATGCGGAGGATCAGCAGTTCTAATAAAGTCAAGACTCAAGCACTACATTCTTGAGAACATTTGTGTAGACCATCTACAAGCAACAAATATTTGCATCGAAAATTTTTGCTCAAATCTCGTGATATTATCGATTTACTCCCCTCCCAGATTTTCAATCAGTGAGGATCAATACGAGGATTTTTACAAAACTCTTGGCCCTTGTTTCGTAGCAGCTGAAGACTACAATGCAAAACATACGTTCTGGGGATCGCGTCTTATTACACCTAGAGGTCGAGCATTGTTCAACACAATTTCAAAAATGGGTTTGGATGTCATTTCTAGCGGGGAGCCCACTTACTGGCCTACTGACATACAAAAAATCCCGGATGTTATAGACTTTGGGGTCATGAAAAATATCCCTAGGGATTTAATTCATGTTGAAGCTTCACATGATCTCTCCTCCGATCACTCTCCCACGATTATTACTATTTGTAGCCCACTAAGAAGTGACTTACCTCACCCATATGTGAAGATGATAAATCGTGTTAACTGGCTGGGGTTCAAAAAATATCTCAGTAGTCATTGTACGGAAAACATCAGGCTTAGAACTCCCGATGATATTGAACTTAACATTGCCAATCTTACCGAGAATATTAAACAGGCTGCTAAACATGCCACTACCTCCCATCCGCAGACTGGGTTTAATAGAATTTATTCTGCGGATATTGAACGTCTCGTATGTGAAAAAAGAAGAGCTAGAAGGGAATGGCAACAGCACAGATCACCACAACATAAAATCAGACTTAGAGAATGCACTAAACGACTCCAAGAGTTGCTTGCATCTGAAAAATCTGCTTCTCTTAAGAACTATCTGGAAGGTCTCGATGTCACAGCAGCATCTAATTACTCCTTGTGGCGCGCTGCTAAAAAACTTAAAACATCCGTTGAGTCTAAACCACCCTTGCGCACTTCTACCGGAGGTTGGGCAAGAACCAATGCTGAGCATTTAAAACACGTATTTACCCCAAACTCATGTACTGATGCTGTTGATTTGCCGAGTGTAGTTGCTCTACCCCCTCGACCCATAAAGTTTAAGATGCGTGATGTTCAAAAACTAATTGCTGAAACCAACCCGAAGAAAGCTCCGGGTGTTGATGGAGTTAGTAGCAAGATGCTAATGAAGTTTTCAATGGCATTTTACGACTGGAGTATTATCCACCCAGCTGGAAACTTGCCATGGTCAAAATGATTCCAAAGGCGGGCAAAGATCTTACCAAGGCTGAGTCATATAGGCCAATAAGTTTGCTGTCAACAATTTCAAAACTCTTCGAAAAACTGCTCATGACGAAATTGTCCCCAATTCTAGCTGATAATGGGTGCATACCGGATCATCAATTTGGGTTTAGAAGTTAGCATAGCACCATTGAACTATGTCATAGATTGGTACATTTTATAAGAAGAGCATTTGAAGAGAAGAAGTATTGTTCTTCCCTCTTTATTGATGTTTCTCAGGCATTTGATAAAGTGTGGCATGAGGGCCTGATTTTGAAATTGAGGACATACCTACCAATGAACATTGTGAATCTATTGGAAACTTACATTCTTGTCCGGAAGTTCACTGTCGTGGAAGGAGACTTCATGAGTGTGCCCGAAACTATCTCATCTGGGGTGCCACAGGGGAGTATACTGGGGCCAGTTTTGTATTTGATTTATACCTGTGATATGCCTTTGAGCAGTAATATCTTCACTTCTACATTTGCCGATGATACAGCCTGCCTAAGTATACATGAAAACCCTTACGAGGCATCCCGATATCTTCAGGAACATATTAACCTGTTGGAACCGTGGTTGAACTTATGGAGAATAAGAGTAAATGAACAAAAGTGTGTTCATGTCACATTTACGCTACGAAGAGATACTTGTTCCCCCATTCGAATCAACAATCAAGTTGTTCCTCAACATTCACAGGTGAAATACCTTGGTATACACCTTGACCGACGGCTTACATGGAAACACCACATTGATTCTAAGCTAACACAAATGAAGCTTAAATTAACCCAGATACATTGGCTGATTGGTAGAAATTCTACCCTCAGTCTATATTGTAAACTTTTAATATACAAGTCGCTGTTGAGACCCATATGGTGTTACGGAATTCAGCTATGGGGCACTGCTTCAGCTTCCAATGTAGAGAGAATCCAACGAATGCAAAACAAAATTTTAAGGTTAACAACATCGGCTCCATGGTACATCAAAAATTCAATTTTACATCGTGATTTAAATATGCCACTTGTGACCATCTTAATCCCCTTGTTCGTAACATCTTGAACTTTCCTGGACATATCCGCTTAAAAAAGAGGGACACTACGGCATTAATACGAAACTCTAAAGATGTAATTCTTTGAAAATATTTTTTGTG
The DNA here is from genome assembly GCA_963681545.1 of Germaria angustata. Classification (NCBI taxonomy): domain Eukaryota; kingdom Metazoa; phylum Arthropoda; class Insecta; order Diptera; family Tachinidae; genus Germaria; species Germaria angustata. The sequence goes on along the minus strand of OY813000.1, from coordinate 76,822,003 downwards.
CGTAACATGAATTTTATATATTATTAATTATTATCACTAAGTTTATGTCTGACACTGGTTGGGCCTAATAATTATATATATTTAAGATTTGAATACCTATTGTTAGTTCAGTTTTTTTTTTTTGAAGATACAATAAATAAATTTTAGCATGAAAAAAAATTATATATTTATATATATATATATATATATATATATATATATATATATATATATATATATATATATATATATATATATATATATATATATATATATATATGTGTGTATATATATATATATATATATATATATATGTGTATATATATATATATATATATATATATATATATATATATATATATATATAGTTGTTTTTGTTTTGTTCCAATAGAGTGTCCTTAATTAATTTTTTATTTAGGGTTAGGTTAGGTTAGGTTGATTGGAGGGGTGTGACATACACTTAAGCCAGTGAAGGCTTGTTGTGCGCTCCTTTTAATTATCAGACACAAACTGCCAGAGATTTTTTATTTAAAGTGATGCTTTCATTTAAAGGCCAAAGAACACACGTGCGACTTCCCGCTCGGTCAACCGAAACAAGATCGAGAACTTCTTTATTTGTTACATGTCGCTATTCTGACGTAATATCGGTAACCGGTTTCTTGTCACTTGACAGCTATAGGGTGCCACATCACTCCCCTCGCTGGAAAGGAGCCATCGGAACCTAACAGTGAGCCTTATGCATCTTCCACTTTTAGTAGCCTTGGACATAGGTTCCGTTAATCTTTCGCATGGTGTATTTTTGTCACAGCTCCCATCACTTTGGAAAGTGGAGGGCTGCCGAGATGACCACGACTCGGCGCCTGTCGCATTTTCGGGAAAGCTTGCACGTTCTTGAAAACTGACGGACTTCTCAGACGTCTGTAACTCTGATGCAGGCAGGAAACAGGGTTTTAAACGATCGATGTTGATGTCTGTTTTTCGCCCACGCATTAGCACTGTAAAAAACTGAGGGAAGCGTTTTGCAACCGCATATGGACTATCGTAGGGATGCGTGAGCGACGGTCGAACGGAGTCGTTTCTGACAAAAACATGCGTTGCATATTGAAGGTCTTTTGAAATGAATGTCGGCTTTATTGTGTGGTGCTAAGTTTTTGTTGGTTGCAGATTTTTCATCGAATTTCGAAATTCCGCAACAAAATCGCTTGAGGTTGTTGTAAAGTTATTCCCCCTTATCGTGTTTGGCGATTTTCGACTGCAAATTCGACAGTTTGTAATAGACTAAAGATACCGAGCAACATTTTTCTTTAATCTAGTACTAAACGTTGAAGTCGTAGGCGAATTTCGCCAAACAACATAAGGCCCATTGTCCCTTATCGTGTTTGGAGATTTTCGACAGCAAATTCGACAGTTTGTACTAGATTAAAGAAAAATGTTGCTCGGTATCTTTAGTCTAGTACAAACTGTCGAATTTGCAGTCGAAAATCGCCAAACACGATAAGGGGGATTGTAAAAAAAAAATTTCCTGCCACACTTAAGGTTGTCCCATAAACAAGTTCTGCAGGCGATGCATTTATGTCTGGTTTGAAAACTACGCGACATAAAATGGCAGATTTAAATGATCTGTGCCACATTTCTATTAGGCCATTCGCTTGAGGGTGGTACGCTGTCGTTCGTAAATGGGTGGCCCCAATCGTTTGCATTCACCCTTATTGCGTTAGGCGCTTTTGCGGCGAAAACTAGACGGTTTTCGAAAATGGTACCGTGATTGGCGAAATGAGTACGACGCTTTTGAAATTTATTACAAAACACGCCGTTAAAACGGTACCGTGTTTGGCGTATTCGTCTGTCAAAAGTGTATAAAACTCTCGTTAAGATATTTGATCACGACATTATTCAAATTTGTTTAAAATAATTAAATGGAAGGAAACAAAATGTAAGTAATGAAAAAATTATAATTAATATATGTACATAATTAAAACATGATTTTATTCGTACATACATATATATGTATGTATTTATGTATACAAATGTACATACATTTTAGAGTAAAAGTCACAACTTCTGGTCAATTTGCGAGGCTAGTTGAAATATTGGAACAGAAACCTTATTTGGCAAAGGGCTTTACAGAAAAGTTTACAAAAGGTAAATGTTAAGGAAGAGTGGAACACCATTTCGGATGATTTAAATTGTATTGGTCCGCCATCGCGTTCTGGATGGACTGGATGAAAGTGTGGGCTGACTTTAAATTTAAATTGAAAAAACTAGCACATAATAAAGCTGAAAACTATGCTACAGGTGGAGGCCCGTTTAAAAAGCTATCTTTTTCAGCTATAAAAAAAGCAGCCATTAATTTATTAGATATGTGTGCTGTTATACAACATAAAGATGCATTTGGAATTAAAAGACCGAAAGCTATTTCCCCAAACGCCGATCCAAATTTAGTCGCTACCACGAGTATTGAAGAAATTGATGAGCCTTGTACTTCAACCCCGCCTAATAAAAATGGAAAAACAAAGAATAAAGAAAAAAGTAACGCTTTTGGAAAAGAATTGTGCTTAGAACTGAAACTTGAAACTGTCGGAAATTGAACGTTACACCAGAAAAATATTTAAAGCTAAGAAGAGAAATTAAATTTATATAAAGAGGAACTCAAAAAGAAATATCAATATAGAAAAGCTATTTTAGAAATTCGTAAAAGCGAACTTGAACTTAAAGAATTAAAAATCGCACTCGATGAGTTAAAAAGTGGAATTATGTAATTTTATTTTAAAACGATTTAATTTAATTTTTTCTTGAATTATGTGCTTGTAGAACATGTCCGTTTCGTTTATTTGAATTATTTTTAATTTTGTGTTTAAAAAATTTATGAATGTTTTGACAGGTATTTAACCGTGTGTTTCATAATAATTTTATTTATTTAAAGAAATATACTTTATAAATAAATTTATAAAATACATAAAAATTAAAGCTCAGGGTTTCTAGACCATATTGCGCGCAAAAAAAGAGATTTTTAATTAGTGCATAAGATAATTTAAAAGTAAAATTTTAATAAAATAGTATTAAAAAAAGAAAATTTAAATATCAAATAAGTTGTGTTTGTTGAGCGATTTCAGAATTTCTATTAAATGATGAGATACTGAACAGTCGAGTATTTTCTGTAATGAATTAGCCATTTTGGGTATTGGACATTCAATTAAAAGGTGACGAACATTCATTACTTGGTGACAAGTACTGCACTTAAGAGGTTCCATCCGATTGTAAAAATGTTGACAGTTAAATAATGCTTTACCAACTCTAAGACGTGCAAGTATTACACATTGTGTTCTGGTAAAGTCCCTGAAATATTTAGGCCTGGTATAAGATATATTGTGCTTATTTATTACAACTTTTACAATATAATTCATTTACAAAATTTTGCTTGCCGAAAATATTACACGGTACCATAAGATTGTAAATTCGACAGCAACTACGACAGTTGTCGTTTTTCTACTACGCCAAACACAATAAGGGTGATTAGTTCAGCAAATACCGATGACTCGAATTGCCTACCTCTATCGGAGGTGATTCGATGTGGGACGCCAAATCTGGAAATCCAGTGGGTCACCGTGCTTTTGCTATTGTTTCAGCGGACATGTCAGGCATCGGGGCAGCTTCTGGACATCGTGTGAACCTGTCGATAATAGTAAGGCAGTATCGTTGCCCTTCACGCAACGGAATAGGCCCGACAATATCAATGCTAATATGTGTAAAGCGCTCGGTGGGCGGATGGTACATATCGGTTGTCGAAACAGTGTGATGCTGCGTTTTTGATCGTTGGCATGGTAAACACGTCCTGACGAAATTGGCGATTTCTTTTTTCATGCCAGTCCAGACGAATCTCGCAGTCACTAACAAGGTTGTTGCACGAATTCCAGGATGAGCCAGGTCGTGTAACGAGCTGAGTATTTGCCCTCGAAATCCTTTTGGGACATATGGCCGTACACGTGACGTGGATGTGTCGCATACAATTTACTCGTCACAACCTAGAACATTCAAAAGCTTTAATACAAGTGAATTATTGGACTGAATTATTGATTTTTTAAAAGTGTTTGCTCGATATCGACTTTTTGAGCTGCTGCCAAATCTCTAAAATTTACTGCTTGTTGAACAGGGCCGTCAATTAATGTCTGAATTCTAGACAATCCGTCAGCTGTTGCATTATCTTTACCAGGCGTATGACGTATGCCAGTTGTAAACTGACTGATGAAATCCAGTTGTCTTAACCTTCGTGGTGATGCCTTTTCCATTTTTTGCTTGTAGGCGAATATTAATGGGCGATGATCGGTGACTACGTAACAGAGGCGTCCTTTTATTGCGTAACGGAAATGGCAAACGGCCTGGTAGATTGCAGTTAACTCTCGATCGTACGTTGAATATTTCTGCTGCGTCGATGTTAGCTTTTTTGAAATGGAAGGCCAACGGCTGCATGACTTCGTTAACGTCTTGATGCAGCGCTGCCCCTACGGCTGTGTCTGATGCGTCGACATATATAGCTAGATTGGCATCAGAGACTAGTTGAGCCAGTAACGTGGCGTTCCAAAGCTTGGTTTTGCAGCGTTCGAATGCGTTTTCGGTGTCGGTTGTCCATGCCAATGGTGTGATGTTGGTTTTTTTATTGCCCGAAATCATACCTTGCAATATTCCTTGGTAAGCGATGGTGTGTGGCAAAACCTTTCTGTAAAAGTTCATCATGCCAATGAATCTTTTAAGTTCTTGTGCGTTGACCGGTTTTTGGTACTCAGTTATTATTACTACCTTATCAGATGGCCAAGAAAAGAAATTTCAGACTTGCCGAACTAACACTTTTTTAAATTGATGGCAAACCGATTTTCCCGAAGGCGTTGAAATACTGAACGAAGGTTATGACGATGCTGCTCTAGCGTGGCGGAGGAAACAAAAATGTCGTCGATGTACGGAAATACGCAATCAATGCCTCTGAATACTTCGTTGATCATACGCTGGAAGGTCTGCGCATCATTTCGTAGGCCAAACGTCATGCAATTAAATTCGTACAACCCAAATGGAGTACTTATGGCCGTCCTAGGAACATCGTCGGGGTAAATCGGAATTTGGTGGAATGCCTTCTGGAGGTCGATTTTTGAAAAATAAATTTTACCTATTAGGTTGTTGTACTGTGATGTCGTTAAATTCATGCAACAGATCTGCGAACGGGCCGTATGCTTTGACGCAAGCGATTTCTGTAGCCGACGGTAGCTGTAGCTGAGAATCGTGACCGGTAATGCTGTCTATTAAACGGTTACGACGCAAGTCGATTAGTAAATCGTGATATTTTATGAAATCTGATCCTATGATTGGCGTTGTTACGTCGCACAGTGGCTGAAAATCGTTTTTCATTGGCCAAAATTCTGTAACTTTTGAACCGATCAAAATATTGAAGTAATTCTTTTTTAATGAATAGATATTTAGCTCAGCTTGACTCAGTTTTAATTACATTAAAATTGATTGAGTACTTCTTAAGGACTTCTAGGTCAAAGTTGAACTTTTGATTTTTTTTTAACTTTTGGAGTGAAATATGGGTTTATTTCTTTTATTTGCATATTAAAAAATGTTTAAATTTTGGAACTTAATAATAATTGTAATTATTTTTTGTGATAATGGAATTTTTTTAATGTTACACTCAAAAAAATTTTTACACTAAAAAAAAAATAGTAAAATTAACTGGAGATTTTGCTGTTACCGCAGAAAAATATTTTTTTTTGCTGTCAAAGTAGGTTCTATTTATTATTATTTTTTTACTAATACTATGTTTTTTGTACTTAAATAGCAATGAAAGGTAATTATAATTATTATTCATTTGGCACAAATATTGATTGCAAATATTTTATATTTTGCTCTGTGCTATTTCTGTTCTTTAGTAGTTTTTTGGCTTCTTTATCCAAATCCCCATGTTCCACTTTCCATTTATTTCGAATATTGGAGATGAACGGATCTAACGTTGCCAATAATATATTAAATAGATCTTCATTTGTGGAATTTCGTGAAATTTTTCTAGTATTGTGCTCTCTATAAAATCTGTAATCCTTGTTCCTTTTTTCCTGAACCTCCTCTGAAAGATCTCCAAGTGGCACCAAATGATATTTAATAATATCTTCTCCATGATAAAGGATTTTGTGAACTGTTGCAGACATATTTCTCCATGGTTGTATATATTTTTGCAGTTTCCTTAGCATAATCTCCAAATTGTTTAAAGTCAATTTCTTCATTGCACGCAAGTACTTCTAGGATTATTTTAAATCCGAAAATAAGGTTTAAATCCACTCCTGTTATTTCAGATGCTGTTTCTATATCTGAAAAGAATCTTCGTGCGGTATTACCATCATTTGTATTGCCTGACCCTTGTTTTTGCTTTTTTGAACTCCTTAACTCTTTGTTGGTTTCATTGTTTCTTATGGATCCTGAAGACCCGAAATTTAAATCATAACTGATTTTTAGTATATGTTCCAAAAGTCGTATTCTTGCATGTAGTGGTGGTAATCCAAATTCATATGCATCGGTATTATCTAATGATTTTGTCGGAACTTGGTTTAATTGGGTTGATGCTGCTTGGCATATAATGCAGCTGGATGCAACCTTCGTGTTAGTCAAAGCCTGACCTACTTTTCCATCAATCATTGTAAGGACTAATTGGTAGCTTACTTCAATTTGCTGCGCATCTAACTGTAATTGTAATGGCTGTAATGTTGCAATTTGGGCCTTAAAATCACTAATTTCTTTGTTAATGGCATCACTAGTTTCTTTTTTGAATTCAAATTTGATTGGCCTGCAGTATTTCGTATAAGATGGTGTCTCATTTTTCCAAATATCCATTGTTTGCGTTGTACTAGTCGAAGGCTCTGAATCTTCCAAAATCTTTTTCAATCGCAATGCTACAATTGATACCATGAACATATCCGTGTCCGAAATATTTTCACATACAACTTGTTTGTATTGGTTTTGTCCCGAAGAACCATCACATCCCCATTTACAAAAAAGAATTAGCTTTGTGTTTCCATATTTCTTTAACGCATTTCCTGGTATTGATTGTAGCAAGCGTTCGGCTGTGTGATCAAGTAGAGATTGTAGTTGTACCTCTGCCGAAATTAGTGTGATTGTAATAGTATCCTTTAATGCCAAACAGTCCATTTTAGCAGCAGTTATGTGATGATATGCTAGATAGATATTTGAGCCCTTTTCAATCACACGCAATCTGAACTTAATATATTGCTGTTTTGTTAATTTCAAATCCAGAAATAAGGCTAATGCCTCCTCATTTTTGTACTGTATTGCATCGCTCGGAGTTGGTATACTTTTAAGAATTCGTTTTGTTCTCACTGGACTAGCTTTAATAACTTTTGCAATGATATCCACTTTTGTTAATTGGTTCTGTGATCGTAATTGATGTAGGAAAGATTCTTTTATATTTGTACAACCAATTGCATCGTTAATATCTTTAAGTTTCCACCTCTTAGATCTATCGCTGCAGTTGTCCAATGATTTGCGTGGACTTCCAACCTTATCTTGCTTTGCTGTTTCTGCAGCGACAGTAAGTTGGCCTTCTAACCAATTTTCACTTTTTATATAAAACTTTTGTTTACTGTAGCTAACTTCTTTGTAGCGTTTTTTTAGTACTTTTACAAAATGAGATAATTGCTCTTGTATTTCGGTGCTACACGAATTTAAGTTTAATTTTATTTTAACTTAAGTAAGAACATCTTCCTGGTTTTTATTTCTAAAATACTCTTCGGCCAGTTCTTTATAACCGAAGCTCTCCATATTTTTCTGTTATGATTTATCACTTGCAAATATACGTACGTACACGTAAAGGATTAACTTATTATTGAGTAATCCCTTATCGAATCCGTAGTTTTATACATTTTTTGATACATGTTATTCACACATTGATCTTCAATTTCATAGCAGGTGGTACTTAAATTTAACAAAACTGCACTTGTTATACATACCTTAATAGCAGGTAAAATTAATTAGTATCTCGCCAATATGGGGTTATTTTTATCTTTAGTGGTTTAATGTCGCGATTATTATTATAAAATTGTTTATGACTTTGGCTGACCCTAACAGTTATATTAGAAAGAGATCATATGTTTACTGTAGAACCTATTGTGATATTTTTATTACTGATTTTTTTGCTGATCAAAACAAAGCCTTAAAACCCTTTCGCAGGTATTATATTTAATTATTTTAGTTTTACGTAGTCTAAAGTAAAAAACGTAAACCGTTAGGCAAAAAAGTGAATATTTAATACACCATTGTATACGAGTAATTATAGGGCTGTTTAAATTAGAGTAATTTGAATTTTTTTGGAGTAATTTCATTAAAATTAAAAAAGTGTTCTACCGGCGGGTCATGGCGGGTGCAAAAGTATATATGGGGGTTAAAGAAGACACCTTCGCTTTTCTTCGGGTGGTATACGTTTCTTGTTCCCTTTTGTTCCTTAGAAGTTCTATTCCACTAAAGTGTAAATTTTAGAAAAATATAGTAGTTTCATAAATATTTCATAACACCTCTAATATTAAACGCTAGAGCGGTAACCACTTACAACAACTAAAGACTATAATCCTACCAACATTATAAAAAAGACCGCAGGCCATTATCGATGATAGCTTGCGAGTAGTGACCATTAATTTTTGACAAAAAACTGATAAAAAACACCTTTTACTGAAATAACAAAAAACAGTTGAGTTTGACAGCATGCCACGGCCACAATTATCAATAGTTTAAACTAATTTTTTGGCTACCTTAATATGGATATATTAGCTCCAAAATGGCATAAAAATTTTTAAAATCGGTGACAAAAAAAATTCGACTTTTGGCCAATGAAAAACGATTTTCAGCCACTGTGCGTCGGCAACGATAAATACCCAAACAAATTTCCATTTTAAACCGATGTCTAAGCTTAGGCGCGACTCACCTAAAAATTTTATTGGCGAACCTTTTGCAGCGTACAGCGTTACAGCAGATGTTTGTAGTTTTTATCGAAAGCGGCAGCACTGAGACGTCAGCACCGCTGTCGACCAAGACATTTTTTTGCGTATGCTTATCGATAACTTGGAGGTGAAAAATGTGGCACTTTGTGGCGGATTTTTCTCTGGAATCCTCCACCGGTCGCTCAAGTCAATTTAATGACTGCGCTGCCATTGCGTGTACCTGTCGCTGCTTGTGCTTGCACGGGCTGCGACATTTGCGAGCATTACGTCCATACTTGCTATGATACCAGCACTCGTCGAAGCTTGAGCCGCGGTTTCCATCGGACGGAGAATGACGACACTGGGAGCGCTGACGTGTGGCACTCGGTCTACGAGATCGCGATCGGGATCGTGCGGTAAGCTGTCGAATCTCTTACTGAGCTCCATTATGGCCGTACGGAGTTCATCAATGTCACTGGTAGAGTCTTTATTCACTTTACATACCTGTGATGGCGATATAGCATCTACTGCCGAGTCTGCTATTTTCGTAAATTCTGCTGCCGAGCCGGTTGAAGCTGCTACCATTGGTTGGGCAAACGTTGGCAATCGTTTTGCCCACAGGCCCTTAAGTGTCGACTCGCCTACCGAGCTCATCACTCGCTTCATCTCGAAGTAAAGTTCCGAAGGCTTTCTGTCGCCTAGCGGCATTTCGGACAACAGCCGGTTGAGTCGTCTCTACTCGCTGTCGGCAAAATGGTCGATAATTTTCCTCTTGACGTAATCGAAACGATCGGTTGCTGGCAGAGCTGTGATGACGTCGGTTAACTGCGCTATTGTGTTTGGCTTTAGCGCGGCAAGAACAGTGGCGGCCTTTTGTTTGTCAGAACTAATGCCCGAGGCGCTGAACCAAAATTCCATGGAAATAAACCATGCTTCGACGTTTGTGTTGCTCATTTCTGGAAACGGTAGGCGAGCAAAAACGGCTGACATGCTTTCGGTAGTGGTCCTTGCCTCACGAGCTCGATCATCGTCATCCTCGTGGATGGATGCTGGGGATTCTTTGCTGGTCGCCATTCTGTGTTTTCTTTGAATGTGGGGGTCACCAATTTGGAAAGTTTTTATATATAAGTTTATTGAAATGCTTTATAAGCTACTTAGGCCTAAAATCTTCAATGTAAATAAAACAATTTATTTCATTTTTCCCCGACGTTTCGTCGATTTTTTGTCGACTTCTTCAGGGGGGTCTATTTAATACAATATTTGAAAAAACAACAAATATAAACAACATGAATATTTTTATAAATAATTATATATTTAAATTTTACCTTAATGTTATTAAGTTATTTTTGTTTTGACTTTATCTGTTTATGTTTTGTTATGTCTCAGATGTTTTGTGTTATTAATACTTTGTAGTTTGTGCTTATGTTGTCTGTGTCTTCTTTAAGGTTCATCGTTCTGTCTTTGTTTTTTTTGAATATGTAGACTCTCTAGTGTGTATCTTTTTCCTCTTATGTTTTCTTTGTCTAAAATTCTTATGTTGTTAAAGTTTGCTGAGTGTTTCTTTTCTAGCATATGTTGTGATAAAGCTGTGGAATGTTTGTGCTTTTCAATGTCATTTTTGTGTTCTTTTATTCTTGTTTCTAAATTCCGTTTTGTTGTTCCTATATAGATCATGTCACAGTTGTTGTTTTTGTTGCCGTTACATCTTATCTCATATACAAAGTTGTTTAGTTGTTGTTTTTCGATTGGTGTTTTTACTTTTGTAAATATTGTGTTTAGTGTACGATTCGCTTTGTAGGCAAAGTTTATATTTTTGTTTTTTATTGTTTTCCTTAGATTTTTGTTGTCTGTTAATCCAGGGATGAAACGTACACTGTAGAATTTTGTTTTTTCAATATTATTGTTGACATTTTCCTTATTTTTGTTGTTTTTTTAGTTTGTTGGTGGTTTCGGTAATGAGGGAATTGATTAATTTTATTGGGAAACTGTTGTTTCTTAAAATATAGGTGATTTCGTTAATATTGTCTCTGTAAAATTGTTCATCACTTATTGTGAGAACTCTTGTGATGAAATTTTTTGCAGTATTAATTATTTGGCTTTTAGGGTGTGTTGAATTAAAGTTTATTATTCTTCCAGATGCTGTGTCTTTCTTGTACCAATTGAATACTATTTTGTTTTTTGTTCTATGTAATTTTGTATCTAAATATGTTATGAAGTTTTTGTTTTCAATTTCGATGGTGAACTGTATTTTTGGATGGTATTCGTTAAAAGTGTCAACAATTTTTTCTTTTTCATCTATTTTAACTATTGCAAAAATGTCATCTACATACATATTTTGTTATGTATTTAATTTTGATTTTATTATTTTCCATCTTGGTGAGGGATTCATCAAGAAGATCGTCCAATAATATGTCGGCAATGGTCGGTGAGAGAGGGTTGCCCATTGGCATACCAAAAATTTGACTGTAAATGTCATTGTCATAAATAAAATAATTATTGTCAATAATGCAAAAACGACGTATTTTTAAGAATGTAGAGTTTGGTATATTTGTGTGTCTTTCTATTTTTCCCCATTTTTTAATTATTAAGTTGATTACTTTGTTGATTGGAATATTTGTAAAGAGAGATACAACGTCGAGGGATATAAGGATTTCTTCATTGTCAAGTGTGATGTCTTTTAGTTGGTGTTTTAAGCGGCTAGAGTTTTTAATATTAAATTCCTCCGATGTAATGTTTTTTTTTAAAATTTGGACAATGTGTTTTGCAAGATTGTAGCATAGAACTTGTACAGATGACACTATTGGTCTGAGAGGTACCCCTGTTTTGTGTATTTTTGGTAGGCCGTATATTCTAGGAGCTGTTGCCGCTGTACTAATTAGGTTTTCTTTCTGCCATGTGTTAATGTGTTTGTTTTTATATAATTCCATAATTATTTTGTTGTTTTCTTTTTGTAGTTTCGCTGTAGGATCTTCCCGGAGTTTTCGATAAGTGCTTTTATCGTCTAAAAGTTCTTCCATTTTATTTCTGTAATCGTTTTTATATAGTGCTACTGTTTTGTTGCCCTTGTCCGCTTGTGTTATGATTATATTTTTGTTTCTGTTTAAAAAGTTTTTGTTTTGTTCAAATAAATAGAGTGTCCTTAATTAATTTTTTATTTAAAGTGATGCTTTTATTTAAAGACCAAAGAACACACGTGCGACTTTCTGCTCGGTCACCCCGAAACAAGGTCGAGAACTTCTTTTTTTGTTAAGTGTCACTTTTCTGACGTAATATCGGTAACCGGTTTCTATATATATATATATATATATATATATATATATATATATATATATATATATATATATATATATTCAAAGTGTGTAGGTTTCCACACTATCTTTGAGGTACTACACTCAGTGCGTTGCCAGTTATTTTGAATGGCTGGCTCCCCAGTAGGTCTACACCATTTTCTATTATAAGAAATTAATATTTTTGTCAAAACACTAAACATTGTTTCCTTTTTTTTATTTCATGCAAATCACAAGCTATTTTTTGCCTGTTTTTATATGTATGTATGCTCTAACAATTTTTGAATTGTCATGCAATATTTTTAATAATATCTATATAATCTACTTTTTGTGTTTCATACAAAATAGAAGACAATCTTTTTCGTATTTAAATGTCATCGTGGGCTTAATATTTTTATTGTATTTCATGCTAAATACAAATGTATGGTTTATACCTTCCTTCCTTCACCAGCATACTTTGGTATTTTGGTATGGGCACTTTTCACCTGAGTAGGGGATACCCTCTAAACGGCTAAAATTCCAAAAGTGACAACCGCATGGGGGATTGGGGGCTCTTTTAGCTTTCCAAAACAGTTTTCAAATTTAACGCACCTCTTGATTTACTGATTTTATTCACCAGCATACTTTGGTATTTTGGTATGGGCACTTTTCACCTGAGTAGGGGATACCCTCTAAACGGCTAAAATTGCAAAAGTGACAACCGTATGGGGGATTTGGGGCTCTTTTAGCTTTCCAAAACAGTTTTCAAATTTGTTAGGGCTTGACTACCCTACCTGATCCCCCCGGGGGCACGGTCAATACATCTTGTCTTGGTGGCTTGGTGTTGTGCTTCCTGGGGTATAGAGTTATCAGGTTTCCGGACCTAGGCCTTTTTGCTGATAACCCCTAAAAACTTGTATGTTGCTACCCAATCCCTGAATCAACAGGGCAACGGGCGCGCATGCAAGTAAATTAAAGGTGAAAGTGGGTTCGCTCGCTCATCCAGTAAGTGGGTAATCTGGTTTTTCCAGACCTTGACCTTTGGCCAATTACCCCTTGAACTTATATGTTACTACCCAATCCCTGGACATAACAGGGCAACGGGCGTGCATATATTTAATTTAAGGAAGTAGCTCTGCCTATGCTTGTCTGGGTAGAGGTGCTACCGATACCTCAGGTTTGCACGGGACCTAAAATCGGAGGTGTTTTTAACACGCGGCTGACCAGAGTCCTATCTGGTGCCACGGGAACCAGTAGCCCCTAGGACGTGTCCTAGACTGGTTATTGGTGAGGCCCCTTCGGGAATCACGTGGTGGCTGTGGTTAAAACCCAAAGATACGCGGGAAGAGTTATGGGTCAGATGAGTGTGTTTGCAAGAGGTGCTAGTGACTGATTGTAGATGCTCTCTTCAGGCCGTATATCTCTAGGTGTTGTTACTATTCGACAAAGCTGCCCTGGTGGTTGCGGTTGGTGAAGCCCCAGGTAAGACGCGGGGCAATATTTTGCTGCCGGGCCATTGGGGTAGGAGGAGGTTAGATAGCTCCAACACTTCAGCAAAGTGTCTGTACATGGTTCTGCAGCCTGTACAGAATTTGCTACCAAGTTTCCCCTCGTAGGTGCACATGTCGATCCTCACGCGGCATGTGCACCTGGGAGGGGCGACGGGACGGTGGTGAACGGCTTTATTCACCCAGTGCGAAGAGCACCGTCAGGTAAGGCCTTCGGGCAGGTACTGACGTAAAATCTTTGACATATATATACCCTACCTAATTTTGTTACATAAGGTGAATGATTTTTAGGCTCTCCATGCTTCCCCTGTCTGTCACCTCCATCTCTTTCCCCTTTCTCATTACTTTGTGTCTCAATATTTAGTTGTGGTATTTGATTCTGTATAGGGAGTTGATCCTGTACTTTGAAGTAATTCTTCATAAAAATTGAATGATTTTCCTTGCCCTTATTGTAATATTTAGATGCTAGTCTCTGGTTTTTTTCCATATACTTTCTATATTCTGAAAATTTAACAACTTTCGGCCTTAATCTCTCAGATTTGACAGGAATATTAATTCTCAAATTCCTTGACATGAGCAATTGTGATGGAGATGGTAGGTTATTTTTTTTGGTGTACTTCTATATTGTAGAAGCGCAAGGTAATTATCTGTACCTGATTCTTTAAATTTTCTCAATATGTTCTTTACAACCTTAACTGAGCTTTTGGCCTGACCATTTGACTGTGAATGATAAGGACTAGTGACTATGTGTTCTATGTCCCAATCAAACAGGAATGTTCTAAATTTTCCTGACTGAAATGGTGGACCGCTATCAGAGACTAAAAACATGGTGACGTGCAAAAATAGATTTTAAGTTTATAATGACTTTGTCTGCAGTTGAATCTTTGTCCAACATAGCAATTTCAATGAATTTTGAGTAGTAGTTCGTTACTACAAGATATGTTTCATTGTCAAAATGCATTAGATCAATGCCTACTTGTTGCCATGGAAGCTTAGATATTTGATAATTTTGTAAAGTCTCTTTATGATTTGACGCACCAAATTTAGCACATGCTAAACACTGATCTACTACATTTTTGATATCTACTGTCATGTTAGGCCAATATAACATTTCCCTTGCTAGATTCAAGCATTTATTTATACCCTGATGGATCTTCTCCAACATCTCCTTTTGCATAGATTGCGGTACTACAAGTCTTGTACCTTTAAAGACTAAGTTGCTAATGACATGAACTTCATTCTGAAAGTTCCAAAAACATTTCAGCGAAGGACTCACTTTATTTTTGCTGTTTGGCCATCCATCCCTACAATAAGTTTTCAAAATCTGCAGCGATTCATCACACTCAGTGGCTTTACGTAACCTACTTTGATAATCCTCACTGATGGCTAGACTTGACAATGCTAAATTTACATGACAGTCCAGTTCTGCCTCATAATCTGGAATATAATGATCCTTAATGGCTGCCCTAGACAGTGTGTCTGATATATACATTTCCTTTCCCGGAACATATATGACATTTAAGTCATATGCTTGCAGGGCTAACATCATTCTCTGTAATCTGTGTGGTACATCATGCAGAGTTTTTCTAAACAAATAAACTAAAGGTTTGTGATCAGTGTGCACTGTCACTTTTTGCCCATAGATATATTGATGGAATTTGTTGCATCCGAACTGTGTGGCAAATAATTCTTTCTCAATCTGTGCATAATTGGTTTGAGAATTTGTAGGTGTTCTAGAACTGTAAGCTATTGGACGATTGTCTTGCATGATGACCGCACCTACAGCTGACTTCGACGCATCGACGGACAATACAAGAGATTTATTCGGATCATAATGAGCTAACACAGGGGAATTGGATATGATTGTTTTCAATTTTTCAAAATATTTTTCACACTTTTTGTCCCATACCCAATCTACATTATCTTTCAAAAGATTCCTCAAAACTTCCGTCTTCTGTGACATGTTTTCTATAAACGGGCTTAAGTAATTGATCATGCCTAAAAACCTCTGCAAATATTTCTTATTCTGTGGTGAGGGTATGTTATTTATGGCTTTGACTTTCTCATTGTCGACTTTCACACCATTTTTATTGAAAACGTGACCTAAAAAACTAATTTCTCTCATGGCAAACTTACATTTCGCCTTATTTAATTTCAGATTCACTTCCTTGGCTCTCTGAAGCACCCTCTTCAGCCTTTCATAATGAACATCCTCCGTCTCTCTATATATTAGTATATCATCAACAAAGATCAAGACACCCTCTATGTCACCAAAATTCTCCTGCACGTGCCTATAGAAAATTTCAGTCGCAGCATTTATGCCAAATGGCAACCTCAGGTACTTATACCTGCAAATGGTGTCTGAAAAGTACACAACTCCGAGCTATAATTATCCAATTTCAATTACCAAAAACCAGAAAAAGCATCTAAATGTGAAAAATATGCAGCTCCTGTTAATTTGGATCTGATTTCATCCATGTTCAATAAAGGGTAATGCTCCCTCATTATACTCCTATTTAAATTCCGAGGGTCTAAACATATTCTTAGGTTTCCTGATTCCTTGACTTTGATCACCACTGAACTTACCCAAGCCGTAGGTTTCGTAACCCTTTCTATAACCTGCATTTTTTCCATGCGGGCTAATTCCTCCTTGAGTTTCTTCAACAAAGAAAATGGCACTTTCCTAGGCGGATCAATGCAAGGAATTGCATCCTCCCTAATTTTGAGATGACAGACAGTTGACAGACATCCGAGACCTTTAAATACTTCATCATATTCCTCAACAAGTAGTTGACATTGATTCTGTCCCAACGTAAATACTCTTTTTAAAATTCCGATATTTTGAAGTGTTGGCAACCATAACACTGTGGGACAATCTATGTTCGTAATAACGAATAAAATATTCTTTGTTACATTATTAAAACTACATTATAAATTACTCTGGCCAATTATTGGTATATCCTTACCACCGAAACCTGAAACTTTAACATTTGAGTTGCATAAATTAGATTTTAATAAATTTAATTTTAAATAAGTGTTTAAAGACATTATATTGACATCTGCACCAGTGTCTAAAATACAATTGATATCTGAATTATTTACTTTAATATTAAGGCACCAAGACTTATTAGAATAAAAATTTTCTTTTTTAAGGGTCCCAATAAAAAATTGTTCACAACTTTCTGCGTTACCTGTTGTATCTGCAACATTATCTGTGTATAGAGCTTGTGAATCCAATTGTCTTACAGTTTTGTTTTTGAAACAAAATTTTGCAAAGTGACCAAATCGACTACATAACCTGCACTTAATGTTGAATGCTGGACACTTTTGACGATGCTTTTGGCCGCACCGGCCACATGCCTCCTTTTGCGCTGACTGATGCTGCATGTAGTTGCTTGATGAACTGTTTCGGGATCCATTTCTGAATGATCTTGCGGAAATTTGTGCGCGACTTCGACGCTGAACTTGCAAAACACTTTCATTGACTGCAGGAATTTCTCTCATGATTATTTCTGCATGGTCTTGGCTATTTGTATCGTCCTCTCTAAGTAGAGTTCTGGCTCTTGTAGGAGTCGTTGACGTATGTGTGAAAGACTTGAGCACATGTTTGCGATAAAAATTTCTCTGACTAACGATTCACGTAGAGTTTCAAACTCACAGTTTGCACTTAAATTTTCTAAGTCGGTCAAAAATTCATTTATACTCTCTTGTGGTTTTTGTTTTCTTGTAAAAAACCTATGCCTCATCATGGTTAGGTTCTTCTGCGGTTCAAAATACTTGTCAAACTTGGCTTTTACTTCTGAAAGACTTGCCTCACTCATTGTAATACCAAATGAGTTAAAAATTTCTAGACCTTTTGCACCCATTGAGTGTAACATCAGAGCAATTTTGCGCTTGTTAGATGCCTTATCCAAATCCGTGCCTAATAAATATATTTCATACTGTTGCCACCACCTGCGCCATTCCACAGCATTGTTGTTGTTGCTGTTTATTGAAATACTGAGTTTTGGCAATGGCGAAGTCACCTTGTTACTACCAGCAGTTACCCTAACCTCACATTTTTTCATTTCTTCTTTCGGGTTATGCTCTGTAGCCATATTGTTTTTCCTTTTTATAATTTTTCTTTAAATACTTTTAATTTTTTAATTTTTTGTCTGTTTTATATTTGAGTATACCTTTTTAGCAACTGACATTTTTAAACAATTCTGACACCATGTTTTAATGATTCTTTTTTATACTTTGTTTTTAAAGACTCTTTTTAATACTTAGAGGTTACACGTTTCAATCTATTCTTATCAGTGACTTTATTTCATACCAAGTTGTAAAATCTACATAAAACAGAGATGACACTTAAACGATAATATAATATTTTACCAGAGATGTTACAATTATGCAGTGATGCAACAACGCACCTCTTGATTTACTGATTTTATTCAACAGCATACTTTGGTATTTTGGAATGGGCACTTTTCACCTGAGTAGGGGATACCCTCTGTGGACGGGTGAAGCTGCCCAAGCTCTTTGTAGCCAAATTCCAGATTATAAACACAAGTACAAGGATTTTTAGAAAATAATTATTATTTATTGCCTTGTACTTCAATGTTAAAATTCCTAAAATATAATTCACAATTATTATAAAACTTATCTATCTACATATATATATATATATATATATATATATATATATATATATATATATATATATATATATATATATATATATATATATAAAATAGGATGTGTGTATGTATGTATGTATGCATGTATGTATGTATGTAACGTAATGGCTCCAAAACTGCTGAGTCGATTTTGACAAAATTTTCAGGAAACCTTCAGAATACTCGGGCGGGTGACACTGTGAAGTTTGATTTTTGATTTTAGGTCTGTGGGCTGAGGGGCGTGGTAAAATCCAATAATTCATAAAATGAGAACGGCTGGGCCGATTTCTGTAAAACTTTTTGTCAGTTGTTCGTATTTTCGAGGAGAAAGTTTTTATGGAAGAAAATTTTGGAAAATCCCTCCGGAAAGGTCGAAAAATTGGAAAAATCAGAAATCGAGTTTTTGTATGAAATTTTGTTTGAAATTATTCCTTAATGGCTTTTCACATGAAAAAATAGAAAGTTTGTCTGAAGGCCTAAAATTGGGGCGAGGCGAAGTTCGCCTGGTCCGCTAGTATACTATAAATATGGGTACTAACTTTTTATGTATAGCTACTCGGAGCGAAACTTGTAAAATATGATTCTTTTGTAATAAATATGGCTGGCTATTTAAACCGCGTGGAATGATAAAAGAAAAATTGCACTTGACAGTTTAGTCGATTGCGATAAATAGCGATAAGAAATGATGCACTTCCAGCGATTTCTTAGTGGCGGTAACACTCCCCCACAGTATGGCGAGCTTGCCGATGACTTACTCCCTCAGCTTTTCTTCCGCTACGTCTAGAATCGCTAGTTTTGCAGCTGGTCTTTCTAAGATGCCACAAACTATCAAAACCTTCGCCTTCCGTACTTGGCCATCCTCCGATGTGTTAACTTCTATGACCCTTCCCTTTGGCCACACGTTTCGTGGATTATTCGGGTCAACCACCACCACTAAACTACCAACAGATATCGGTTTGGCCTTCTCAAACCATTTTGTTCTACAAGTTAAAGTAGGCAAGTACTCCGTCACCCACCTCTTCCAAAAGAGCTCCGCATATTGTTGTGAACGCAACCAACTTTCCCTCAGCACAACACCATCGTTATCAAAAGACGCTAAAGGTTTTAGGCCGCTTGAGTTGCCTAGTAGAAAATGATTTGGTGTGATAGCTTCAGCATTCTCGTTTTCTACTGGAATATACGTAAGGGGACGGGAATTGATCATATTTTCGACCTCAGCCATCATGCTCTATAATATTTCATCGCTCGGCGACCTCTGGATTTTAATGTTGCAGAGTACAGTCTTTACCGATCGGACTAGTCTCTCCCATGCCCCTCCCATGTGAGGCGCGGAAGGCGGGTTAAAGTTCCATTTTGTGAAGGATGTTGTAAAGCTTCGCACCAGTTCGCTCTTGTCTACTTCCCGCAATGCCTCACGTAGCTCTCTATCAGCGCCGATAAAGTTTGTCGCGTTGTCGCTAAAAAATTCCCGTGGTTGTCCTCTTCGCGCGATAAATTTGCGTATTGTCAAACATGTGAATAACGCACCGTATCTTTTTTCTGTATGCCGATTCACAATAACAAACATAGGGCCAAAAAAATCGAGGCCTGTGTATGTGAATGGCGAAAGATATGAACCCAGTCTAGCGCGTGGCAGTTTTTCCATCTGTGGAAACACTGGCAACGCAGTTTTAATTTTGCATAGCTGACACTGTTTAGTGACGGACTTACAAACCGTTCGCAATTTCGGAATGTAAAACCGTTGTCGTAGTCCATTAACTACAGTTTCATGGCAACTATGACGATATAAGATATGGTAATGCCATATTAAGAGTGTTGTTAGCCGACATTGTTTCGGCCTAACAGCCGGATGCATTAGTTCCTCAGGGACGTTGGCATAATCAAGTCGTCAGTCGTGACAAATTATACAAAAAATTTGTTTTGCTTAATTTATTATTTCGTAATAAACAATTAATTTCATGTTGGAAATATATACTCTGAGTATCTTTAATTATAGTTGTTTCTGCTTTACTTAACTCAGTTTGGGTGAGTTCTTCCTCACTAAAAGATTTGGTTTTATTTCTGAGGCGATAACAAAATCGGATAACAAATGCTATTGATCTCAATGCTCTGCACCATCGAGAAAACCTTTGGATGTTTATAAGTGGTTCTATATTTTCTGCAACAAAATGGCACTCTCTTAATTCGAGCTTTGATTCCTGAAAATTTTCCTGAGTGATTAGCCATTCATTCCCTGGCAGTCTTAAAAACTCTGGCCCATTAAACCAGCGCCCTGTTGGCGATAAATCAGGTTTAGTTAAGCATTTTGTTGCTTCCTCAGCCACATTTGATTTTCCTGGTATCCACAACCACTTGTTTATCTCTAAACTATCTAAAATTTCACTCACACGAACGGCGACGAACTGGTGATATTTCCTGTGGTCTGAACGTATCCAACTTATAACTGTTCGTGAGTCCGACCATAACATTTTGCGGATAGTTTTTACGGTATGACTATCTGCAATATAGTTAGCGTATCGAGCACCAATAACGGCAGCCATCAGCTCTAGACGAGGAATTGATACAACCTTTAGTGGTGTTACTCTGGTTTTGGATCCAAGTAATGAAATGGTAACTTCCTCTCCACAGCGAACTCTGAAATATGACACAGCAGCATAGCCACTTTCGCTCGCATCCACAAATGTGTGCAATTGTACGTCTAGACTGTTATAATTTTTGAAATTTTTTAAATAGCATCGAAGTATATTTACTTCACTAAAATTTGGTAGAAAAGTTAACCAGTTTTTCCAATTTACTTGCTGTTTTTCCGAAATAGACTGGTCCCAGTCGACACCGCTGCGCCAAATTTCTTGCAGTACTATCTTTAAATACATAAGGAAATTTCCTGCGAGCCCTAAAGGGTCATATATGCTAATTAATATTTTTAAAATTTCCCGCTTGGTCGGAGTTTTTCCGCCTAAGAGGAGCTCGGTGTATATAACAGACTTTGACAGTTTAAATGTTATATTGTCTTGTGCTGGATTCCAAAATATACCAAGTACCTTTTCCGTTTCTACGCCTGCACTAACATTAAGGCAGATATTATTCAAAGGATTGGAAAAGCTCAATTCTTTCAAAGCGTAATCGCTATTCGAACACCAATTCCTAATTCTGAATCCACCTTGACTATGTACAAACCGCACACTTTTGGCAAGCTCAGTGGCTTCTTGAGGTGTGTCTGTTGAAGCGAGAAAATCATCTCTTATAGGGGCTACGGCTAGAGGGTATTTACTTTCAAACTTTGTCGCGTTAAGATTTTTCACATATTGCGATATACAGGGGGCACAGGAGGCACCGAATATCATTACCCTCAAAACATATATATCGGGTGCCCTGCTATCGTCACAGCTACGCCATAAAAACCTTTGAAAATGGCAATCTTCATCCCGTATGTAGATCTGGTGGAACATTTGTTCTATATCACCACAAATCGCGATTTTTCTTTGGCGAAAACGGAAAAGAATGGTCGCAAGAGATGACAGCAAATCTGGCCCCTTAAGCAGCATAGAGTTGAGGGATATGACATTCACCTTCGCTGCCGCATCCCAGACTATGCGGGTTTTATTTGACTTATTTTTATTAAATACTGGAAACATCGGCAGATACCACACGTTGTGTTTATTAATTTGATTATCGTCAATTTTGGCTATGTAATTTTTCTGATATGGTTTTCTCAAAATGATCAAGTAAGCTTTTATTGTTTCTTAATGATTTTTCAAGACAAACCAGTCTTCTTTTCGCCATTTCGTAGCTTGGTGGCATTGTAATGTTGTCGTACCGCCACAACAAAGCTGTCTCGTAATGGCCATCATGTTTTTGTTTCGTGTATTTTTCTAATAATTTTATAGCCCTCTGATCATTTGTGCCCAGAGCTGGGGTGTAATTACTTATCCCAGTTGATTCAATTGTATAAAACTGTTTGACTAAGCGGGTAAGAATTTGGTCATTTTCTCGTTGACATTCACACAAATGAAAATTATATTGGGCTTTAGCTCTTTTCCGAATACTGGAGCCACCACATATAAGCCAGCCAAGGCGAGTTCGTATAGCAACGGGCTCGTTGTTTTTACCCTCTTTAATACCAGTTGAAATACATATCTTTAAGTTATTTAGGCCAAGCAGTATATCCGGTACAGCGTTCTTAAAATCATTGATAGGTAGCCCTTTAAGATGCGGAAACTTTGCACTTAAATGTTTGTAATTGAGGCTTTGGCTCGGAAGCGATAGTTGCTTAACCGTGCGGGCAGATATATTAAATTTTGTTTTATTTGCACCAGAAACTTGCATTGAGATTTTCTTTGAGTCTTCTTCTCGACGACCTATTTCCCCCGTGCATTTCAGACATAAAGGTTGTAATTCACCAGTTAGATCTAATTTATTAACAATTTGTTAATTTATTAAACTTACCGACGAACCTTCATCTATAAATGCAAAGGTTTTTAAAATTTTATCATTATTTCCATATAATGTAATGGGTATAATTTTAAAGAACATCTGATTGCTTTCATTTCCATTGTGCGCAGCATGTAGATTTTCTGTTTTGGTTTTATTTTCGTTTTCATTTGTTAAGTTTTTTTCTCTTTCATCAGCTGTTGGCTTATGTAGTAGCGTGTTATGTTTTATTTGACAATCTTTTTCTCTGCAAACGACTCTGCTATTACAAATTCCGTAATGACGTCGAAGACACAATTTGCATAAATTATATTTTCGCAGCAAATTCCATCTTTCGCTTCTTGTTGCAATCAATAATTTTGTACATTTCTCAACACTGTCGCAGTTGCCAAAACATACTACGCATGTTCTTCTGCTTCTTTCATCGTGCGCGTTGATATAGGCATCTTTTGTTTTACGTGAATGTTGCTCTGCTGCTTTTGATACGTTGTTGTCAGTTTCTAGGTTTATGCTGCTTGCTGAAATGCCGACTTCGTAAATCAAATTTGAGAAATCTGTCTCACCCCAGTTAAGCTGAAAATTAGATGGCATTTTTATTATTAACTCGTGTAATAAGGATGAATTATTCAACTCATCTACTAAACCGCAGGCTTTAATTGTAGTTTCCAAACCTTTAACTTCAACAGCAAAAGAGGTAATTGTTTGTAATTTATTTGCATTAAGAGCTGGTAATGTTTTTATTTTATTTTTAAGCGAGTTTAGTATTTTCTCTGGCTGGCCGAAAAGCAGCTTCAGTGTTGATAAAGCACACGGTACGCCAGATGGATGTATCAAAATATGCCTTATGAAAATCCCTCCGGAAAAGTCGAAAAATTGGAAAAATCAGAAATCGAGTTTTTGTATGAAATTTTGTTTGAAATTATTCTTTAATGGCTTTTCACATGAAAAAATAGAAAGTTTGTCTGAAGGCCTAAAATTGGGGCGAGGCGAAGTTCGCCTGGTCCGCTAGTATACTATAAATATGGGTACTAACTTTTTATGTATAGCTACCCGGAGCGAAACTTGTAAAATATGATTCTTTTGTAATAAATATGGCTGGCTATTTAAACCGCGTGGAATGATAAAAGAAAAATTGCACTTGACAGTTTAGTCGATTGCGATAAATAGCGATAAGAAATGATGCACTTCCAGCGATTTCTTAGTGGCGGTAACACTCCCCCACAGTATGGCGAGCTTGCCGATGACTTACTCCCTCAGCTTTTCTTCCGCTACGTCTAGAATCGCTAGTTTTGCAGCTGGTCTTTCTAAGATGCCACAAACTATCAAAACCTTCGCCTTCCGTACTTGGCCATCCTCCGATGTGTTAACTTCTATGACCCTTCCCTTTGGCCACACGTTTCGTGGATTATTCGGGTCAACCACCACCACTAAACTACCAACAGATATCGGTTTGGCCTTCTCAAACCATTTTGTTCTACAAGTTAAAGTAGGCAAGTACTCCGTCACCCACCTCTTCCAAAAGAGCTCCGCATATTGTTGTGAACGCAACCAACTTTCCCTCAGCACAACACCATCGTTATCAAAAGACGCTAAAGGTTTTAGGCCGCTTGAGTTGCCTAGTAGAAAATGATTTGGTGTGATAGCTTCAGCATTCTCGTTTTCTACTGGAATATACGTAAGGGGACGGGAATTGATCATATTTTCGACCTCAGCCATCATGCTCTATAATATTTCATCGCTCGGCGACCTCTGGATTTTAATGTTGCAGAGTACAGTCTTTACCGATCGGACTAGTCTCTCCCATGCCCCTCCCATGTGAGGCGCGGAAGGCGGGTTAAAGTTCCATTTTGTGAAGGATGTTGTAAAGCTTCGCACCAGTTCGCTCTTGTCTACTTCCCGCAATGCCTCACGTAGCTCTCTATCAGCGCCGATAAAGTTTGTCGCGTTGTCGCTAAAAAATTCCCGTGGTTGTCCTCTTCGCGCGATAAATTTGCGTATTGTCAAACATGTGAATAACGCACCGTATCTTTTTTCTGTATGCCGATTCACAATAACAAACATAGGGCCAAAAAAATCGAGGCCTGTGTATGTGAATGGCGAAAGATATGAACCCAGTCTAGCGCGTGGCAGTTTTTCCATCTGTGGAAACACTGGCAACGCAGTTTTAATTTTGCATAGCTGACACTGTTTAGTGACGGACTTACAAACCGTTCGCAATTTCGGAATGTAAAACCGTTGTCGTAGTCCATTAACTACAGTTTCATGGCAACTATGACGATATAAGATATGGTAATGCCATATTAAGAGTGTTGTTAGCCGACATTGTTTCGGCATAACAGCCGGATGCATTAGTTCCCCAGGGACGTTGGCATAATCAAGTCGTCAGTCGTGACAAATTATACAAAAAATTTGTTTTGCTTAATTTATTATTTCGTAATAAACAATTAATTTCATGTTGGAAATATATACTCTGAGTATCTTTAATTATAGTTGTTTCTGCTTTACGTAACTCAGTTTGGGTGAGTTCTTCCTCACTAAAAGATTTGGTTTTATTTCTGAGGCGATAACAAAATCGGATAACAAATGCTATTGATCTCAATGCTCTGCACCATCGAGAAAACCTTTGGATGTTTATAGGTGGTTCTATATTTTCTGCAACAAAATGGCACTCTCTTAATTCGAGCTTTGATTCCTGAAAATTTTCCTGAGTGATTAGCCATTCATTCCCTGGCAGTCTTAAAAACTCTGGCCCATTAAACCAGCGCC
Source organism: Germaria angustata (assembly GCA_963681545.1). Taxonomy (NCBI): domain Eukaryota; kingdom Metazoa; phylum Arthropoda; class Insecta; order Diptera; family Tachinidae; genus Germaria; species Germaria angustata. The sequence goes on along the minus strand of OY813000.1, from coordinate 76,796,432 downwards.
CTGTTGGCGATAAATCAGGTTTAGTTAAGCATTTTGTTGCTTCCTCAGCCACATTTGATTTTCCTGGTATCCACAACCACTTGTTTATCTCTAAACTATCTAAAATTTCACTCACACGAACGGCGACGAACTGGTGATATTTCCTGTGGTCTGAACGTATCCAACTTATAACTGTTCGTGAGTCCGACCATAACATTTTGCGGATAGTTTTTACGGTATGACTATCTGCAATATAGTTAGCGTATCGAGCACCAATAACGGCAGCCATCAGCTCTAGACGAGGAATTGATACAACCTTTAGTGGTGTTACTCTGGTTTTGGATCCAAGTAATGAAATGGTAACTTCCTCTCCACAGCGAACTCTGAAATATGACACAGCAGCATAGCCACTTTCGCTCGCATCCACAAATGTGTGCAATTGTACGTCTAGACTGTTATAATTTTTGAAATTTTTTAAATAGCATCGAAGTATATTTACTTCACTAAAATTTGGTAGAAAAGTTAACCAGTTTTTCCAATTTACTTGCTGTTTTTCCGAAATAGACTGGTCCCAGTCGACACCGCTGCGCCAAATTTCTTGCAGTACTATCTTTAAATACATAAGGAAATTTCCTGCGAGCCCTAAAGGGTCATATATGCTAATTAATATTTTTAAAATTTCCCGCTTGGTCGGAGTTTTTCCGCCTAAGAGGAGCTCGGTGTCTATAACAGACTTTGACAGTTTAAATGTTATATTGTCTTGTGCTGGATTCCAAAATATACCAAGTACCTTTTCCGTTTCTACGCCTGCACTAACATTAAGGCAGATATTATTCAAAGGATTGGAAAAGCTCAATTCTTTCAAAGCGTAATCGCTATTCGAACACCAATTCCTAATTCTGAATCCACCTTGACTATGTACAAACCGCACACTTTTGGCAAGCTCAGTGGCTTCTTGAGGTGTGTCTGTTGAAGCGAGAAAATCATCTCTTATAGGGGCTACGGCTAGAGGGTATTTACTTTCAAACTTTGTCGCGTTAAGATTTTTCACATATTGCGATATACAGGGGGCACAGGAGGCACCGAATATCATTACCCTCAAAACATATATATCGGGTGCCCTGCTATCGTCACAGCTACGCCATAAAAACCTTTGAAAATGGCAATCTTCATCCCGTATGTAGATCTGGTGGAACATTTGTTCTATATCACCACAAATCGCGATTTTTCTTTGGCGAAAACGGAAAAGAATGGTCGCAAGAGATGACAGCAAATCTGGCCCCTTAAGCAGCATAGAGTTGAGGGATATGACATTCACCTTCGCTGCCGCATCCCAGACTATGCGGGTTTTATTTGACTTATTTTTATTAAATACTGGAAACATCGGCAGATACCACACGTTGTGTTTATTAATTTGATTATCGTCAATTTTGGCTATGTAATTTTTCTGATATGGTTTTCTCAAAATGATCAAGTAAGCTTTTATTGTTTCTTAATGATTTTTCAAGACAAACCAGTCTTCTTTTCGCCATTTCGTAGCTTGGTGGCATTGTAATGTTGTCGTACCGCCACAACAAAGCTGTCTCGTAATGGCCATCATGTTTTTGTTTCGTGTATTTTTCTAATAATTTTATAGCCCTCTGATCATTTGTGCCCAGAGCTGGGGTGTAATTACTTATCCCAGTTGATTCAATTGTATAAAACTGTTTGACTAAGCGGGTAAGAATTTGGTCATTTTCTCGTTGACATTCACACAAATGAAAATTATATTGGGCTTTAGCTCTTTTCCGAATACTGGAGCCACCACATATAAGCCAGCCAAGGCGAGTTCGTATAGCAACGGGCTCGTTGTTTTTACCCTCTTTAATACCAGTTGAAATACATATCTTTAAGTTATTTAGGCCAAGCAGTATATCCGGTACAGCGTTCTTAAAATCATTGATAGGTAGCCCTTTAAGATGCGGAAACTTTGCACTTAAATGTTTGTAATTGAGGCTTTGGCTCGGAAGCGATAGTTGCTTAACCGTGCGGGCAGATATATTAAATTTTGTTTTATTTGCACCAGAAACTTGCATTGAGATTTTCTTTGAGTCTTCTTCTCGACGACCTATTTCCCCCGTGCATTTCAGACATAAAGGTTGTAATTCACCAGTTAGATCTAATTTATTAACAATTTGTTAATTTATTAAACTTACCGACGAACCTTCATCTATAAATGCAAAGGTTTTTAAAATTTTATCATTATTTCCATATAATGTAATGGGTATAATTTTAAAGAACATCTGATTGCTTTCATTTCCATTGTGCGCAGCATGTAGATTTTCTGTTTTGGTTTTATTTTCGTTTTCATTTGTTAAGTTTTTTTCTCTTTCATCAGCTGTTGGCTTATGTAGTAGCGTGTTATGTTTTATTTGACAATCTTTTTCTCTGCAAACGACTCTGCTATTACAAATTCCGTAATGACGTCGAAGACACAATTTGCATAAATTATATTTTCGCAGCAAATTCCATCTTTCGCTTCTTGTTGCAATCAATAATTTTGTACATTTCTCAACACTGTCGCAGTTGCCAAAACATACTACGCATGTTCTTCTGCTTCTTTCATCGTGCGCGTTGATATAGGCATCTTTTGTTTTACGTGAATGTTGCTCTGCTGCTTTTGATACGTTGTTGTCAGTTTCTAGGTTTATGCTGCTTGCTGAAATGCCGACTTCGTAAATCAAATTTGAGAAATCTGTCTCACCCCAGTTAAGCTGAAAATTAGATGGCATTTTTATTATTAACTCGTGTAATAAGGATGAATTATTCAACTCATCTACTAAACCGCAGGCTTTAATTGTAGTTTCCAAACCTTTAACTTCAACAGCAAAAGAGGTAATTGTTTGTAATTTATTTGCATTAAGAGCTGGTAATGTTTTTATTTTATTTTTAAGCGAGTTTAGTATTTTCTCTGGCTGGCCGAAAAGCAGCTTCAGTGTTGATAAAGCACACGGTACGCCAGATGGATGTATCAAAATATGCCTTACGGAGCGTAATGCTTCGCCTTTTAGAGCCTTTTGAAGCCTGACAAGATTTTCAGCGTCAGTAAAACCGCAGACCGCTGTTGACCAGTCGTATGTGGCGCTAAACAATGGCCATTCTTCAGGTGTGCCGGTAAAAATGGGCAATTCTTTAAGTACTGACTGACGCGAACTTATTTGTTGCTGCGAAAGTCTTTGAGAAGGCACGATGGCCGCTGGAAGGTTTGATGGATGCATGGAGAACGTTGAATCCATATAGCCAAATTGGATTGGTGTTTCTAATCCATGATTATCAACATTTGTGACATTTACATTGTTATTTATGTTTGCAGCTGTTGACTGGTGACAAATTTTTGTTGGATTATTAATAAATGAAGACATATTATGCGCAAATGACGTTGTTGTACATATTGGTGGTGCTGTAGTTGCTGTTGTATAAATTAAATTATTACTTACATTTTGCCCATATGTGGCTGTTGGGCTAGATGTTTGTTGCATTGTCAGTGCGTGTGGTGCAAATACATAACGGAATGATTCATGTTGAGATACTTCGGGTGCTGTGCTGTGTCTAACTGACTTAGGCACTTGTATGCTGGCAGATTGCTTTTTTAACCATTCTTGCACTGATCTGTTAGAAAGTTGTTTATGCGCTGGTTGCGTGTCATTGAAATCGTCTATTTCTTGTTCAAGAATCTGGTATTTCTTTTTTATAAAGTCCCTTTCTAGTTGCGTTTCCTCATGCAAGCGTTACAGCTCCAGAGCTTGTCGGCGAGCGGCGACCGAGGAGGCACTATGAATGGAGGAGACTGAGTCGATAGCTATTTGTTGTTGCAACGAACAGCTTTGGCAATGCCAAGTTTTGATTGTTGTTTGCTATCAAGGTTGGCACAAGCTAAATGGAAATTAAAGTGGCATTTGTGACATCTAGTAGAATTCACACTGTCTGCAAATTTTTTGCAGATGTGACAATTGTTCACTGTAGAATTCGACTTAGTTTCTTGTTGGCAATTTGGTGGTTGACCCTGTAAGGAGGTAGAAGATTCCATATTGTTGGGACTTACGTATTAGCAGCCGCAGTACTTTCTTCAAATATCCGGTTGGGTGACCAATAAAAAAATTTTAATGTGGACGGGTGAAGCTGCCCAAGCTCTTTGTAGCCAAATTGCAGATTATAAACAAAAGTACAAGGATTTTTAGAAAATAATTATTATTTATTGCCTTGTACTTCAATGTTAAAATTCCTGAAATATAATTCACAATTATTATAAAACTTATATACTATAAATATGGGTACTAACTTTTTATGTATGGCTACTCGGAGCGAAACTTCTAAAATATGATTCTTTTGTAATGGCTGGCTATTTAAACCGCGTGGAATGATAAAAGAAAACTTGCACTTGACAGTTTAGTCGATAGCGATAAATAGCGATAAGAAATGATGCACTTCCAGCGATTTCTTAGTGGCGGTAACGCCCTCTAAACGGCTAAAATTCCAAAAGTGACAACTGTATGGGGGGATTTGGGGCTCTTTTAGCTTTCCAAAACAGTTTTCAAATTTAACGCACCTCTTGATTTACTGATTTTATTCACCAGCATACTTTCTTATATATTCGGTCAATGTCTATTAAGTATTAAGTATAATGTATGTTTTTCACCTTTATAGAATATAAAACATATATATATATATATATATATATATATATATATATATATATATATATATATATATATATATATATATATATATATATATATATATATATGTATGTATATATATGCTTAATATGGGTTATTGTATTGATTATGTGGCATAAACATCCGAGGTTGAATTTTTTCAAACTGCTTAAACTTCACTGACGATTTGGTTTTAGCAACCAATGAAATGTCGGCATATGAAGAGCTTAAGCCACAACAAACTTTTGATTTTTTGTATGCATTTTGCGAAAGCTCTAATTGTTTCTAACGATTAGTTCCGGAGAATATCCCAAATAATGAATTTTCAATATTAAATATTGGACTCTGGCAACCCTGTTGTGAACAAAACGCAAAATTTTGGCGCTCTATGAAAATTTTTAAAAATATATAAAATAAAAGTGTTTTTTAACAAATAAAAAGAACCAAAATAAACACTAATAAACTGATAGTTGGTTGAGGCATAAAAACAATAAAAATAGTTATTAGAGGACTCAAAAAGTAAAAAAAACAAATATGGTTGAGTGCCATCATTGCAAGACTACAATTCGAGGAGAATCTGGCATAATGTGTGAAGGAATATGTAAAAAAGTATTTCATTGCGCTAAAAAGTGTTCGGGAATAGATCAATACTCCCGCGGAATGTTAGATTCAAGTAGTTTTATCCGATTTGTGTATGATGACTCTATGCAGTATATACATAATATTGATTTGGCGCTAAGTGAAATACAAGAAAATGTAAAGAAAGTGCAGGATAATGTGAACAAAAACAAATCAAATCTTATTGAATATAAAGGTGAATTTAAAGCTGCACTAAAAGAAAATGAACGTGAGATCAAACAATTCCTTGAAGCAATTGAAAAAAGACACAATAAAAGAATGAAAATCTGATGATGGTCAAAAATCTTGTGAAATAAATATAAAAGAATTGAAGAAAGTATACGAGATTATAAAATATCAAGAAAATAAAACGAAAGAAATATGCAAAACAATCGAAGAAAAAACAAAAAGATGTGCGATGAAATAAAAAAATAATACAAGCCTGTGTTAGATAACACGGGCGCATAGGTCAGACGTAGAATACGTTAGTCATTTTGCAATTAAAATATATGAATTAAATATAATTTTTGATAAATGATTTAAATCTATCTAATATACAGCTGCAGCAATAAATTTTATGATATGGCAGCACAATAGATTAGCTGCTTTCCAACTACTTCCCAATGTATTCACAGAAATGTGTTTAGGAAAAACGCCATTGATATAATGAGCGTATACATCGCCAATCCTTTGTATTAATGTACATACACACACATTTACACGCTGCTCGCAGAAGTAAACAAACGACAGCAAAGATCTGTAAACTTTCAAGCTCACACAAGTCTCCACGCTCCCCTCCCTTCATTTTATGATCACCTCCAAACGAACTCACAACCGACCGATCCAACAAAACGAATTATACACACACACATTTACACGCTGCTCGATACCAGGGCTGCCAGAAAAATTTGTGGAAAAATCGTCAATTTGCTGAGAAAAAATAAAAAAATCGTCTTTTTCGTGTTTGAAAATCGTGAAAAAAAATCGGGCAACTTGTAAAAATGTAATTTTTAAACATTTGTTTAGTATTATTAAGAAAACAATAGGGCAAAAACAATAAATCAATCATACTTACTGCCTTTTTCTGATTTAAGAACGTTTTCTTTCGTTCGCATAATAACATTGAAATCAAAACTCAAAATTTTGTTCTTGTTTTAAATATATGTATGTAACTGTACGAATGAACGAAAACGATAAGTCTGCAAAAGGCTATTAAATATTTTTATACACTTTTATTTTTATTAAAAAAAAAAACAATAAAAAAACTTAAGAATTCAATCCTACACATCCACAAATATTTAATTTTATCGTATAGATGCAAACATATGTACAAAAATAAAAATTTATGATGTACTTAAAAGCGTTATAATTAAATATCTGAACCAGAGAACTGCAACGAGCACCCGTTTTTATGATTTTATATGCTCGCCTAAAAACTAGTTGCGTTGTAGTTAATACACAATATTGTTTTTGTATCTGCTCGCACACACTCGGAAGAATTTGTGTTTGTACATACGAGCCTCTAAAATACACAATACAAATTATGCTTGTGTCTGTTTAGTATTATTTCTTACATATTTTTTTTCAACAATCGGCAATGGTGCTCGCACTTCTGATAACAAACACTACAAAGGCTCGTGTAGTAATTTGAAGACACACACAATACATTATTAACCCGAGTTATAGTTCGCAGAATTCATGGGTATCACTCGCAGCGCTCGTCAAAGGTAATTAACCTAAAAAAGTGTTGCCAGAAGATTTAGGAAAAAGTCAATGATCTTATATTTAAGTTAATATGTAGGGCAAAGGTCATAATGAAATAATATGTACTTAATAGTTATTATAAGAAAAATTTCATGTAAAATTTTTAATTAAATATATTAAGAATTTGACAGGCAGAATTTAAAAGAGGCAGATTTTTATGAAATGGTTAAACCACAATTTGATTTATACGTCAATTTCATTTCTTGAAAAAATGATTAAGGGAGTTTTGGATTTAGCTACTATTTTTTTGAGATTTTGCAATTTTTCCAATATTTATGCAGATATTTTTTTTCTCATAAGGAATGCTTCCGTAATAATATATGTAGATATAAATTCTTTCTTTCATTTTTTTATTTGTTGATGTTTTTATGTAGAGTCTACATTGTAGATGCATGTACATATAAAACATTTTGAACTTTATTAAAAAAATTTACTGTATTTTACTACCTGCTTCCTGGACTCCTATACTTATCTCTTTTCTATATAGGTAACGTCTGAGCAGTAAAAATTAAAATTTTGGGAAAATAACAAAATAATCCCAACAAAAAAAAAACGGTTAGTGTCAAGCAACTCGTTGCACAAAAACTATTTTTTTTGTTTTCTTAGAACTCTTGATGATTAGCAATGAAATGTTTTTATTTTTGATGTGGGTTGGTTTTTCCTTGTCTGTTTGCAAATTAACTGGTATGCAATTTCCAAAGTGTGCGGTTCATATAATACTTTTTTACGAAAAATTTTACAACAAATACACAATTATGTTTTATGGTGACAAAGATGCGCGAAACAACATCTTTTTAAAGCGCATTTTTTTATATGACTCATACTCTTTAATAAGGATAAATATCTCCTTTGAATTGAGTTTTCTACTTAAGGAAATCGTTTTAACATCTTTTGTTTAGTTGATCAGTTTTCATGACTGCAGATGGTTCTATTTTTGTATCATGGCGGGAAACAACGAATTGGTTGCTGAAAAAATTGCGAGTGGAACATACACCCTTTCTTCAAAACATAAAGGAAAAAGTTTCGTTTGGAACATTTTGGCCGAAATAGTAAAGGAAGAAGGTACCTTGTTGGAAGGTTGGATCTATTGTCGCACTTGTCAGAAGGTACTTAAATATTTCAATAATCAAACGTCAAACTTAGTCCGCCACAAGTGCTGCCAAAATTTAAAAAGCACGCGAATACTTAAAACAGTTACAGCTAATGACCGTCAGCTAGCTATTGATGCCTGCGCAGAATGGATCATTGAAGATTGTCGTCCTTTTTCATCTGTTAGTGGAAGAGGTTTTGTCAAGCTTGAAAAGTTTTTCATTAAGTTCGGCGCAAATTATGGAGAAAATGTTGATGTGAATGACTTAATACCCGACGCGACAACTATTTCTCGCAAAGTACAAAAAGTAGCAGATGAAAAGAGAGATTCTTTTAGTGAAAAAGTTAAGGAGATCGTGAAATGTGGAGAAGCGTCGGTCACGATTGATATGTGGTCTGATCGGTATGTAAGTAGAAACTTTTTAGGAGCAACTTTGCACTTTCAACAAAACTTCAAAATGTTTGATATTACGCTGAGGCTTAAATCAATGGACTTTGAAAAGTCAACCGCTGAAAATATTTTGAGTATTTAACCAGTTTGGTGTTGACGATATTAATAACGTGAAGTTTGTAACTGACCGCGGCGCGAATATTGTAAAGGCATTGGAAAATGAAACACGCCTGAGCTGCAGCAGTCATTTGTTAGCAAATCTTTTAGACAAGTCATTTGACGAGACGATCGAGCTAACAGAAACAATGCAAACATGTAAAAAAATCGTTAAATACTTTAAGAAAGCAAACTTGCAGCATAAATTGGCAACGTCTGTAAAAAACCCATGCCCAACACGTTGGAATTCAAATTACACTATGCTTAAATCAATAACTGATAACTGGGATGACATAAATAAAATTCTTTTAGAAACTGGAGAAAACAAACGAATATTCCAATTAAATTTATCAACTTTGACAGCCTTAGTTGACCTTTGCAAGAATTTCGAGACAATTTTTAAAAACTGCAGGCTTGTAGCTCGCCATCATTATACTTCGTTTTGCCTTCAATTTACAAAATTAAATGTTTGTGCGCCCCCAGTGAAAATGATATCGCTATTTCAGCTTTGAAAGAAAAAATAATTAAATATACTGATCTTATTTGGGAACGTAATTTATCAATTTGGCATCGAGTATCATTCTTTTTATTTCCACCAGTTATAGAAAAATATCCAAATGATGTCAGTGATATAAAAAAGTTTTGTGTTTCCCAAATTTCTGAATTTTGTGATTGTCTTTCGACCTCAACTTCATTTGTAAGTAATGACTCACCCACTTCTTCTTATCTCAGAGATCCAGACACACAAATATCTTCGCCAAATAGTCAATCTTTTTTATGCGATCCAAATACTTCACTCAGTTCACCAATTTCTTCTAATAACAAAGACAACCAATTCTTTTTTTCTAACTGGATAAATACTTCTTCAAATGCACTGCAAGAATCAATAAATGATGAAGTGGAGAAATATAGCAGAGAAGTAGTAAATATGACTGATGACTTTGATTTAATGGAGTGGTGGCGCAAAAATGAGAAATATTATCCTCGCTTATGCAAATTCGCTCAGCATGTGCACTCAATACCTGCAAGCAGTGCTGCATCGGAACGTGCCTTTTCATTGGCGGGTAATATTCTAACTGAAAAGCGAAGCAGATTAAAGCCGAAGTCATTGGACAGTTTATTGTTCTTAAATTCATTTTTGAAAAATTTTCCACAAAATATAACATAAAATCATCACTAGTTTTAATTTGAACTAAATTTTGTTTTTCTTAAGTTTGAATTAATTTGTTTAACTTTAAATTTGTCACATATATTTCATAAGCTTGATATTGTTGTTGTATAATGATTGGGATTTTTCCTTTCCGTTCTTCTTTGAATAATATTTCATATGTATATGTAATATTCTTTAATTTAAATAGCTTAACGAACTATAATCAAAAATTAAAATTTTAATCAATAAAAACAAAAATTAACATTAAAAAATGTTTTTTATTTGAACCCATAATGTATAATTACAACTACATGTAACGTGTAACTGGTAAAGGTCGATTGAAATTATATGTAATGTGTAATTGGCAAGTATTCGCAAGATCATAAATCAGTTTTTTCCCCTTTTTTCAGCCTTCATAATTATTTGCAAATTTCTGCGATTTTGACGAATTTTGTATTTTTTTTAACTGTATAGAGAACTTGTGAACGTTTCTATATCTTATTTTACCTTTTAAAATTTTTCGGAAATTTTCGCAATTTTACGCGAATTTTATCTTGATAAGCTAATTAAGAGAGTTTTGGATTTAGCTACTACTTTTTTCAGATTTTTGAAAACTCCACCAACTTGATTTTATAATAAATAATAAAACAGCCACTAAATCATCAAAACGCCCAAAATCGCTAAACCTACGACATAGCATCAAATCTGGCAGCCCCGGCTGCGGTGTATGTTAAATAGTACATACCCAAACATATACCCAATCAATATGCCGCGAGCGTGTTTTTACAAGCTGCTCGCAATACAAAAGACGAGCAGGTTAATACAAAGAAATTAGCGAGTATGAAAATAGAGAAAACACGAGCCTTTGTACTGAATTGTGTGTGTATTGTTATTACTTGTGTCTGCGCTCTTTTGTAATCAAAACGGGTGCGAGTTTTTTTTTGTATGTATGTTTTCATGCATGAGGCTGAAGGTTGTGCGTGCTTTATATTATTGTGAGTGTTATATGACGAACGAGCGATGAAAACAACAACTCATTGAAAGCGAGTGCTTAAAAGTACTCGAGACTTAAAAATACTTAGTAAGCAGCGAGTGCGCTCCCGGGTATAATGTATTGTTGCAGATGTCTGATCTGAACTTAACATTTTTATTAACTCAGGTTTAATTACAACATTATAACAATTTTAATTATTTATTTTTAAATAGTCTTTGGAATAAAGGATACCTTCAACCGAGTCATTTTCACATACATACATTTATATATGTATACCCACAAAAGAAAAACAACCGTTAACTTTTTCGCCTTGTGTTTTTTTCTTTCTTTGTATGGTTGATCTTTTTTGAAGCAATATGGTAGTAAATGTGCACAACATACCAAATGATAAACATAAAGAAATGCTTTAAAGCTGCCACTGTTCAAAGGACTAAAATCGTCAAATTAAAAAAAAAATCGTCAAATCGTCAATTACCCAATTTTGAAAGAAAAATCGTCAAAATGACGATAAATCGTCAAATCTGGCAGCCGTGCTCGATACATAAACAAAGCACAGCGAAGCCAAAATCATTTGATTTCACAACAACAACAAAAACAACAGCGGCATTTACAAACCAACAACAACAGCGACATGTGCAAAAAAGTCTAAAATGTCATGCTCTAAAATATTTATTTCCTTAACTACATAAAACTTTTATATATAGACATAATTTTTTTAATGTAATTCGAAACAAAACTACCAAAACTGAGTAACACATAAAAATTGCTAAAATATGTTTTAATATATTAGTAAAAGTGGGTGAAAGTTGACAAACATTTTCTCAAAATTTTGTGCTCCAGATCAACACCCCTACCTTACAGTACGACCACACGGGCAATCTGTTGTGTCTTAATACTAGCAATAACGCCGGCAGAATTACGTCATCAAATTGCTTACTTTCAACATTGTTGTGTTGCTGGCGAACATGTAAATATCTTAGAACATAAATTTGCAGATTTTGGTAAAGAAGGTTGTGCGTGCTTTATATTATTGTGAGTGTTATATTTTTTACTGTCTTAAAAATGAGTACCACAATGAGTATTTTATTTTAAACATGTCCATCTCAGACTACTCCATTTCTTTTTTTAATGAACTGAAAAATGTTAATGCAAATAACAGTTAAATTTTTTTATATATTCACCTTTTTATAATTATATGCACTTTTCTTGTAAAAATTTTTACGTTTGTAGCGTAGTTTTTAATTATTTTTCCCTCCAAATATATGTTTGTACATAAACGTTAATACAGTAAAGTACAAATAAATACACATCGGTTTTCGCCCGACTTTTTGTTCACTTACCCATTCTTTGCATTTATGCTAAACTCGGATAAATGCACAAATATTGCAATTATACAATTATTGGGTAAATGCAAATTTTTTGCATTTACATATAGTTACAGAGAAAGAAATCAAACTAGGTACATACATATATGCTTAGAGTATATATACATATGAGCATAAGTTCCTTGAAAATATAAGATAATATAGACTGTTGATGATTTTTATAAACAAAGTTTAATTTTACTGGTAATTCATGTATAGTTTTGTTTGTCGAATAGAGTTCAACAAAAAAACTTGAAAACCTAAATCATAAAGTTTTAACGTACATACATATGTATGTATACATAACGCATATACATATGTTTACAAATTTGCATATATCGTACATATATATTATGTAAATAAAATTTTTTTTACAAAACTTAAAGAATCAGTTCAGTTTAAAAAAAGTCTTAAAAAAATCACATGTGTGCAAAGTTAATTTGCTTTTGTTTTTAATCAACAACAAAATAAAAATTTTTTACTATTAACAAGAACAATTATTAAAAAAATGTTGGTATGGAAGATTATGTAGATGACGAGCAAACTGAAGAATCTGAATCAGATTGCCTTGGATCACATGAGGTGAAAAAATCGGAAACCTTTTTGTAGAAAAAAGTGCTTATGTGTAAATTAAAATTAACTATTTTAGTTGTGCATTTGTGCATACAAAGTTGTACTAAAAATGTCTCTTGAGGCTTGAAATTATTATGCACTTATGCAATTTTTGCATTAATCCGTGTTGCACTTATCCGTGCATTTTAACATGAAAAAATATAAAAGAGGCTTATGGCTTCGAAACACGTTGCACTTAAGCGTTTTTTGCATTTATGCGTGTTGCACTTATCCGGTTTTTACTGTAATAACAACTGAATTTGACAAATTGTGTTCAGAGATAATTGCTCAGCAATATCTTCAAGCAATTATTGCCCAACATGTGTTTAAACACATATTAGTGCCGTCCACACGCAAATATCTTGTGTCGGCAATCGATTTTGGCAGTTGCCACGGCAATAATTGCCAATCAGATTGGTCGTGTGGTCGGGTAGTTACCGTATAACGAATTCTACGTTAAAAAACAATTGAAAAAACAACTGTCAAAGCAAGTAAAGTTTCATATTCAGACGCAGTAAAGTCTAACGCAGTAATGCCAGATACAAAAAATTCAGTGCCATTAATAGTAAAGCCAAAAAAGAAGTAAAATGGGGATTTAACAAAAAAAGACTTAAATAGAGTTGATCCGGATAACCTAAATATATCAAATATTGTTACTAAAAATAATGGAACGGTGAAATAGAAAATAATACGGAAAGAGATAAAGCGAGAAATATGATTAAAGAAAAATTAGGTGATGAATACGAAATTAAAATTCCAAATTCGGTTTACCCAAATGTACTAATAACGGGTATTAATTTTGAATATGATAATTATCGACTAGTTAGCTTTATAAAAAAAATCAGTGCCTAAATAATACTAAATTAAAATTAGTCAAGCAATATGAAGTGAAAAAAAAATAAAAGCTATTACAATGCAATAATGGAAATTGAACCAAATGCATTCGCTAACATTTTGGCAATGGAAGAATAAACATAGGATGGGAACGATGTAAAGTATATGATGGTATTAGTGTAATGCGATGTTTTAAATATAAGGATTTTAACCATAAAGCAATAAATTGAATAAATAATGAAATTTGTATTGTGCTAATAAAGATTTTAGCCTAGGTCTGAATGAGAATCATGACACGTTGAGTAAATTATGTCCAGTTTACCAAAATAGATTAGAGGCAAAAAAAAAGAAAAATTGGTTATTAGTAAATACAGAGTGATGGCAGTGTGCAACAAGATGAAGAAAACGTAATAACAGATGGATAAAATGTATATATGTTAATATAAGTAGTATTTTGGCTAACAAAGAAGAAGTTGAGAGAACAATTGAACTTCAACAAGCAAATATAATACTGTGTTCTGAAACATGTGCAACATCCAACATTGAAGACGCCGAAATTAGCATTCCTATATTTAACATTGTTCGTTGTGATTCACATTCTCGACATACGGGTGGTGCAATAATATATATATACACAAATCAATTCAATATAATGTAATCTGTAACAAAAACTTTAATCAGAATATGTGGTGCATTATAATTAAATTAAAAAACTTTCAAACGAAATGGAAGATTGGGGTGTTATACAATTCACCAAATACCAGCAATTCAGAATTCATTATGTATTTGAGAAGTACAATAGAGACTTATTTCGAAAACTGTGAAAATAGCTTGATAATTGGAGATTTCAACATTAATATAAATAATGATACATATTATAATACCGAGTTATGCAATATTTTTTCGTCTATGGCTATGAAACAACTTATAAATTTTGATACTCGCATTACAGAAATGACAAGTACTAGAATAGATCTACTTTTTTCAACATCGGATGAAGTACAGACTAGGTGCATAAATAATCACAAAATAACTGATCATGAAACAATATCATTTTTAATACCGATAGAGAAAGAAGTGAAGATGACACTTAGAATAAATATTACCAGTTGGGAATTTTATAGTAAAGAAAATTTAATTGATATACTGAGATATAGTAACGTTAATGAATTAAATTATGGTACCATAGATGAAAAAGTGGAAAATTTTAATAGTGTAATATTAGAAATTATGAATAATCCTACTTATAATAAATGTGTTCATAAAAAAATTATTAACAAATGGTATGATCAAGAATTAACACACCTTAATAGAAAGAAATATGATCACTTTCACATAGCAAAATGAACGGGAGTGTGGACTGAGTATTATAGGACAAAAAACTTATATAAAAAGCTAATACAAATAAAAAAGAAAAAATATATGGAAAATAAAATCATTACCGCAGGTAGAGACCAAAAACTAATGTGGAAATACTTAAAAGAAACAGTTAATATGACACAAATAAATCATTCAATAAAGAAAATAAAGATAAATGATAAATGGATAGAAAATGAACTCGATCTAGCAGAGTCACTTATGTAATAATTTTTTCGTGGACAGCATCAATAAAATCAACAATGAAATTGAGAAGATTGATTTTGATTTCTCGAGAAATGTGAACTTAAATTATGAATTTGAATTCAAAGAAGTTAATACATTAAGTATACTTAATATTGTAAAAACTTAAAAAAATAAAATTGGTGGAAAAAACTTCTGTCTGAAGGTGTTATGAAAGATTCAATGGAATACATGGCATATTTTTTCTCTGGCATTGTAAACGACTGCTTACGACTTGCTCACGTTCCTGAAATATGGAAGGTTTCTACAGTGGTACCAATAGAAAAAATTAAAAACACAACACGTCCAGAAGAGCTACGACCAGTAAATACATTACCATCCGATGAAAAAATTATGGAGAGTGTGGTTAAAGAACAATTACTAAGTTTTTTAAATCAACATGATATCTTGTCCCTCAGCAGTCTGGTTTTCGAGCAAATCATTCATGTGAAACAGCGTTGAATATGGTACTAGCTGACTGGAAAGATATGATGGCGGAGAAACAAGCTGTGGTAGCTGTATTTTTAGACTTGAAACGAGCGTTTGAAACGATAGATAGGCATATATTGCTGATGAAGATGAACCGGATCGTTATACGAGGGCAAGCATTGAAATGGTTCGAGAAATACTTGACAAACAGAAAACAGAGAACAGTGGTTGGAAATAAAACTTCATCAGACCGGAGAGTAGATATTGGTCTGCCACAGGGGTCGGTGCTCGCACCATTACTTTTTTTTAATTTATATTAACGATTTACCAAACTGTTTAAAATTTTGTAAAATAGTATTATTTGCTGATGATGCTCTTTTGTACTTTAATCACTTATATTTGAATGATGCGATAAATGCTGTTCAAGCAGACATGGACGAGTTATATATATGGTTATGTGGGAATAAGTTAAAACTGAATTGTGAAAAAACTAAATGCATGATATTAAATCGAAATTTTGAGAACTGTGATAGTGTAAAACTAGAAATCAGGAGTTATGGAATTGAAAAATTGATGCAGATAAAATATCTAGGTATAATTATTGATAATAAACTTAAGTGGGAGGAACATGTAAATTATATTGAAAATAAAATAGCAAAGAAAATAGGTTTTATGTATCGAACCTGCAAATATATTGATAGGCAGTACAAATTAACAATATATAAGTCAACAATAGAACCTTATTTTACCTATAACCCAACAATAATTTTTATGTTAAATAATATGCAAATTAGAAGATTACAAATACAGCAAAATAAAGTAATGAGATTTATTCTAAACAAAAGGTACGATACATCAATTTCTGAGATGATACGAAGCTTAGATTGGCTTAATATAAAACAATTAATAGCATATCACACTCTAAAATTTGTGCATAAGTTAAGATTAGGGCAATTACCAAATTATCTTTATGAGAGAATGCAATATAATTTTGAAATACATAGTTATAATACGAGACATAGAAATAATATAAGACTGCCTATAATTAAGACTGATCTTCAAGAGAAAAGTGTATTTTTTGAGAGATTCAAGATGTATAATGAATTGCCAACAGAAATTAAAGACTGTCAGAATGAATATATATTTAATAGATTAATAAAAACATATTGTAAAAGATTATTTGTTATAGAATAATGAAAAATAATTGTAAAATTTACGCTAATGCTGATATTGTATCTAGGTCATAAAGACCGTAATTATAATAATAATAATAATAATAAAATACGCAAGGGCATACCAAATGAAAGGTATGACGAGAGTGACGACCTCGCGGACCCTAGTTAATAAATCCAGGCGCGACGGTACCCATATTGGGCGGCTTCCTGGTCAGTGATGACCCATAATGGGCAGCTGTTATCTTTCACGTACCCTGCGGGATCGTGGGCCCTCCCAGGGGATAAATGGAACCCATCTCTCATGGTGAAAACAAACGAAAATGAACATAAATAATAGTGAAATGCGATTGCCCGAGGAGGGCGCCCCTACTGGAGCTGGTCCTGGAATGGGGGACAATGCGAGCGGCCAGCGGCCGGGGAGCGGTCGACGACCCGGTCGGGGAAACCCCGAATTAGAGTCGATGATACAAAGGAGTCAAAATACAACTGGAACTCTACCTACTGAAAGTGCTACTCAGAATCTTTCTGAGCTCACCCAAGTAGTGCTGCCAAGGCGTAGAATTAAGTGGACCCAAGAAATGAACGTGTCCGTCCTAAGAGCCTACTATATGGCAACACGCGACGATAGTTTAATAAACTACAGGCAGCAAATGTATGAAATTTTTATCCAACAAAACCCTCACCTGAATCAACTAACGCAACAAAATCTAGCGGATAGAAGAGCTACAATAATTAGAACCAATTTGATTCCCCCAACACTACGGGAAGAAATACGATTGAGCGAAATTAATCAGCAATCACCACAACACACACAAATAGCAACAGATCAAGAACATATACCGACAACACCACCAATATCAAATCAAACAATACCCAGCCAGGACGGAATATATGTACAGAGCGACGCAACCATCCCTCCCATAAACACCCCAACACAAGAAAATGAAAGTACGCTAACAACAATCAGGACAATCTTCAATGAAGCAAAAATTAAATTTCTTGAAATGGAAGCAAAATATAGGCCCTACCTTCCAAAACACAAACCCAGCAGGAAAATGATCCAAATAACAGAAATGATTAATAAAGAAATATTACCTGCAGAAATACCAACAGAAAGCAACTACAGACATATAGTGGGACTAGCCTACTGCAGTGCATATACAGTAACACAGTTAATGAAACCACCAAAACATGGTCCAGGAGAAAGGGACAACAATCAAAGCACACGCGAACGAAACTTAAAAAGTAAATCCACGGGAAAACAACAGGATATACGGCCACGATGGCAAAGACGACTACAAGGAAAAATAGACGACCTAAGAAAAGACTTAGGCTTCCTCACCGGCTACAAAACCAACAAAACTGGCAGAAAAACCAAAACAAAATTTCAAAAAATTAAACGAAGACATCTAATGCACACGCAGTATGATCCACCTAACTACACTATGGAACAAATACGTGATACCGTCAGGCAAAAACTCGCAAAATACACGGAAAGAATGCGTAATTACACAAAAAGTTATAACAGAGCAAAACACAACAGACTCTTTCAAATGGAAGAAAAACGTTTCTACAACTTGATCGCAAAACCGCCCGAAAGTCAAACAACCCAGGTTAATAATGTTGATATAAACGATATCGAAAATTTTTGGAAAGAAATCTGGAATAAAGAAGAGACACACAACCTATCACCAATATGGATCGACACTATCCGTGAAAATATAGCCACTAACACACCAATGATCTCTAGTGGAATTACTAACGATATCTTCAAAAATGCGATCAGAAAACTCCATAACTGGAAACAACCAGGATGTGATAAAATACATAATTACTATTATAAGTATCTAACGTCACTTCACAGCCAAATGATCACGATATTTAATGATCTTATAGCTCACCCAGATCATATATCACCAGACATGTGTGTAGGAGTGACTTATCTGAAGCCCAAAGTTGACCAACCAACATCAGCTTCCCAGTATAGGCCAATAACGTGTCTAAACACAGGATATAAAATTTTCACCTCCTGTATGGCCATATTAATCAGCAACTTCTGTGAAAGTAACAATATGCTCGCAGAAGAACAGAAAGGATGTCGTCAAGGAACAAAAGGCTGCAAGGACCAACTAGTAATCGATAGCATAACAACCAAACAAGCTATACGAAACAAAAAGAACCTTTACACAGCATTTGTCGATTACCAAAAGGCATTCGATTCAGTGCCGCACTCCTGGCTCCTAGATATATTAAGAATATATAAGATCGATGATACCTTAATAAACTGTATTAAATGGCTAATGAAGTTCTGGGAAACCACACTGCACATCTGAGACAGAAGCAATAACGTCATATCCAAGCCAATCAAAATACAGCGTGGTATATATCAAGGAGATTCCCTCAGCCCTTTACTTTTCTGCATAGCACTAAATCCGCTATCCACACTACTCCAACAAAGCCAATACGGATACAAACTCGGCCCAGATACCAACAAAATCTCACATTGCTTCTATATGGACAACCTAAAAATTTACGCTAGCACAAAACCAAACCGAGACAGCCTCCTAAAAATAGTTGAGATGTTCTCAGTTGACATAAAAATGAAATTTGGAATAGACAAATGTAGAACACAAAATATCACAAGAGGAAAATATACATCAACTGCGAACTTCACAACAACAGAGAATGAGCAAATAACTCCACTTTTAGCAGGCGAGCACTACAAGTATCTTGGTATATTACAGAATACCACCATTGATCATAAAAAACACAAAGAAAACGTCAGCAAGGAGTTCGTAAATAGACTCAATAAAATATGCAAAAGCAAGTTAAATGGACGAAATCTAGTAAAAGCAATAAATACCTACGCTATTCCATTGCTCACGTACACATTCGGTATTATATCATGGTCGGATACGGATTTAAATAATATGGATATGAAAATTAGAACAACCCTAACCAGAAATAAATATCACCATCCAAAAGCATCGTTGGAAAGAATTAATATCCCCAGAAAATTAGGAGGCAGGGGTGTAATAAGTATAAAATTACTAAGTAGTCGTCAACTATATAACCTCAAAAAATACTTCATAACCAAAGCAACTATATCCCAACTATATAGGGACATAATAAATTCGGATGACAATCTTACACCGCTCAACCTAAAAAATAGTACTAACAACCAACCAACCACAATAGAAACCCTTATACAGAACTGGAAGTCAAAACCACTACACGGAAAGTACCCAAACATGATAAACCAACCATATGTAGATAAGACGAAAACCAACAATTGGCTCGTATACAGCAATATCTTTGCTGAAACAGAAGGGTTTATAACAGCTATCCAGGACGGAGTAATACCCACAAGAAATTACAGAAAATATATAATCCAAGACCGAACGATAACAAACGACAATTGCCGTAGATGTGGTAACAGTCCCACACCTGCTCAACAGCTGTCCAACATTGCTCCAAAATCACTATAAGCAGAGACACGATAATGTTGGGAAAATAATACATATAAATGTAATAAAACAACTCCAGATCAACGAAATAACAACATTCTACTATAAATACAACCCCAAACCAATCATAGAAAATAGCCACTATATCATCTATTGGGATAGATCAATCCTAATCAATAACCCCACCGGAACTACTATTGCCAATAGACCAGATATGATAATCATAGACAAACAAAACAAAATAGCCCAAATAATAGATTTTGCAATACCATACGATAATAACATACGGGAAACAATAGCCACAAAAAAAAATAAGTACATACCACTAGCTCAATATATCCAAAACACACAAAATTTGATTCAAATAAACATACTTCCAATTATAATAAGTTCAATTGGAACAATTCCTGAGGAAACAACCAGTGCAATAAAAAGGTTAAACCTGGATTTAAAGATACTCACGGAAATGCAAAAGGCAATCCTTATTAACGCAGCAACTATAATGAGGGAAACAATAGAATAACGGATATAGAACGTGGACTATATCCCAACAGAACGTAACCTTTGGTCTAAGACCCGGTACGTGAATTCCAGCTCAAGCTGAGAATGTAAAATTCTATATAATAATAATAATAATAATAATAATAATAATAATAATAAAAGTAATTATTTAGTTTTATATGTATATTTTTATATTTTATTGTTTGATCTTCAAAATTGTGTCGCTCATTAGTGTTAAGATTTCTTCGCATATTTTTGGGCATTTTTAGGTCGGAACAACATGGAATTGAAATTTTAAGCTATCAGGGTTACAATAAAGTGTATTTTAGTACATTTTTTCGTGTTTACATACTTTTTTGATGACACTCCTATTTTCTCCAACTGAGAGGAAAAGTATGTTACAATCGGTTTGTTTACGATATGATTTCTTCACAGGCGTTAATTATGAGTAGTAAGAATATAATATACATTTGACAGCTTCTTTGATATTACGGCCACAGAATATATTTATAATAAATAAATAAATATATTTTTATAACTTTAAAAAAATAAATATATTTATTAGCCTATGATTACGGCATATTGGTCAGTGTATTGTCAATGGTATTACTTTAACAACTATAATCCCGGTACCATTAACTCTGATGACCACTACAGACTTCCATATGTTAAATGAAAATATCTGGTGGAATCCTTGGCATCTGAAGTTAAGATTTTTTCAGTAATTACGATGAAGTAGCATCATTAAATCTACCGTTCTGTAATCATTCCTGCGTTCAAATGTTTCAACAAAACTTTGTTGGACGTTTCATTAGCACATACGCTTTACGTGTCATAAAGAAATGGGAGGAAATAACAAATTGCTATGATGTGGACTATCGCAAAGGTAAACGCGAGACAAGACGTAAAGGACTCAAAGAAATTTATTACTGAATGACTTTGTGAAAATTGTCTGCAGATTGATAATGAAGATGTAGAGTTTGTAAGTTTTTTTCCCCAGTTATTTTGTATTGAATTAGCAAATTTAACCGAACTATTTATTAATATTTTAGAATAAATTTTATAAATATCGCTGTGATAACACCAAATGCGGAAAAATATTTACATCTAGTACACCTGATATCCGCACGTTCAATTTATTGCAGAGCGATTTTTTGAACAATGAACTAGATACGGATCTTTTTTGCACCATTTGTGGTCACAAGCAAACTCTCAGATTATATCACGAAGCTAAATGTTCGATGACTACATTTACGAAAGAGGAAATGTTTTGAAGTAAGTTGAATAACTTAAGGCCCATTTAGCCGACCGTAAATGTAGAAATGTAAATGTTGCCGAATCAGCTGTTCGTTTCTGTTATATGAGAATGTATGCAAACGCTTAGCCGACTGGAAGTGTCATGTTGCTGTAACGTCTGAACCTGTTGAAAATAGAATTTCATTACGTTCTTACGTGACAAATGTAGACAGTGATGGGTTGTACGAATGTTGAATGCAAATGTGGCGCTGTAGCAATTTTTTGGTACTTCTTTATTTTTAGATTTGAAACTTTTTTTTAGTTGTTAAATTTATATACACACACTATATATAATCCGTTTAAAATAATTTTTTAGCTGGAAATCTCTAGTTTTTTATACAAAAATTAACAATTTCTAGTTTATATTCAATATATTGTTTTTCTTTAGAAAACTTCTACGGAAATATTCGTTTAGAACTGAATAAAGAGCACAGGAAATAGAATCAAGATAATTTAATAAATTAAATATATAAACTTTTTTATTTCTTAATACGCTAATTGGGCCTAAATTTTCCAATGTAAGTATAACAGATTTAAGCTACTTACATTTTTCTCAACCCTTATGAAGAAATTATTGTAAAAAGATATCACATGATACATGAAGATTCGCCAAACACATACTACCAAATAAACTTAATAAATAATTAATATTGAAATCTATTATTTGGGATATTCTCCCCAACTAATCGTTAGACACAATTAGAGTTTTTGCAAAATGCATAGAAAAAATCAAAAAATGTGTGTTGTGGTTTTAGCTCTTCATATGCCGACATTTCATTGGTTGCTAAAATCAAATCGTCAGCGAAGTTTAAGCAGTTTGAAAACATTCAACCTCGGATGTTTATGCCACATAAATCAAATACAATATGAGAATTTCAATATTGCATATAAATTACAACAAATACATAATCAATAATTTTAATATTGGCTTAGCTAGATATATGCCTGCATTTTTTTATAAAATAAAAAAAATTTTATAAAATCTACCAAGGGACTTTGCCAATGTCTGTGTTAATATTTTGCAAAATGTATTTATATTCAAAATTACAAAAGAAACGTACACACAGTGTAGAAAAAGATGAAACTAGTTTTCTCTAAAAACTTTCTAACTTTAAATGTTCATCTTATTTTTCAATTTTGTATCGTTCTATGTAATTTTTTTAATTTTAGTGCTATGTACGTAAGTAAACTAGATTTGTTCCATTTCCGTACTTTATCCGTACAATCATAAATATTTTGTACACATTGTACCATCAATGTATTGGAACAGCTGTTTTGCATTTATAAATAAATGAAAATTATTTATTGTGGAAAAAATTAAATCTAAGTAAATAATTTAAAACTGAGGGCAGTGAAATAGACGATGAAAAATGAATTTTGTTGGTGCAGGGGAACGAATACCTGTATGTATGTACATATGTCAAAAACACACACGTTTTTAAGCATTCTATAAGTGCTGCAACATTTACATTTACGATATATTTACATCTACGATTTCTACGGTCGGCTAAATGGGCCTTTATTATTTAGGTTACTAATATCCCATTTTATCTATTCTTAACTTTTATACGTAAATATTCCGGATCTACTAGGATTCCCATAATATTTGTCCATATGGGTACAAAAGGACAATATTTATTTATTATAAATCTGCAGATGTCTTCGTTATGGAATTCATTGACATTGACATTCATTGTTAGTTTTTCCTTAACACTATCACATACAGTTCTGTACATATTTTCAAAAACTTTTTTAAAGGGACTGCGGGAAGCTATCGATTCCAAATTATTTAATTGATCATCATCAAATACGCTTAAATTTTCAAAATCTTTTTCATTAACTTCCATTATAAATTTTTCTAAAATCGCATGACTGTTCTTAAATTCAGGATTTTTATGTGGACTTAACAGAACAGTGAAAATATGTTTAAACCAGAATTTGCATTCGTACATTGTTTTTAAATCGAAAGCTAAAGTTAAGGAATTTTTTAATAAATGCCTCAGTTTGCTGTTTTTGCCGATTTTGCTATTTAAATCTTTACAAATAATATGAATATACAGCCGTGTCACAGATTCCGTTCGGATTGGTTTTGATTCCGTAGTTGCCATTCCGAAAGAGTTCATTTTTGGTGCTTCAGCTTTCTTTCGTTTTCGTCAATCCGAAAAAAAAAAATTTACACGTTTTTTTATATTAAAGATGTGGCAATTTAATAATGTCAAAGAAAATTTATAAAAAGAAAACACAAAAAACATAAGTGAAAAAGTTTTTAAAATTTGTGATAAAAAAAGAATTTTGTACAAAAACTTTTTAAAATGCCTGGTGTATCCATAATGGCTGCATTGGAAGATGAAAGGAATCAATGTGAATCAGAAGAATTGTGCCGCCGAACCTTTAGGGATGTTTCTGACCCTTTGTCATACCCAAATGCAATGTAAGTATATATGGAATATAAAAGAAAATGTTTATACATATGCATATATGTATATTTTTTAAATAACAACCTGCAGTTTTGTAAACTATTACCGTGTCAACAAAGAGGCCTTTGTAATGATTTTGCAACAAATTACAAGTGAACTTCCGAGCTCAAGGATACCTGCAGCTTTACAATTAGCTGCAACACTCAGATTCTTAGCAACTGGCTCATTTCAGAATGTTATAGGTAACACGAATACATTTTTTTAAAACTTTGCAAATTTGGTTTTGATAATATTGCAGGAAGAGTTGTCGACATATGTTTGGGAAGAAGTACTGTGTCAACAATAATTTCACGAGTGCTAAATGCAACTGAAAACATTTTATGCCCACAATGGATTAAATTATCAATGACTGATGAAGAAAGGAAAAGATCAAAGGCTTTTTTCTTTCAAAAGTACCAAATTCCTCGGGTAGTTAGCTGTGTTGACGGTACACACATCAAGCTAAGTAAGCCTTCTTCGGACGAATCCCTTTATTTAAACCGTAAGGGAACCTTTAGCATCAACGCAATGATTGTAAGTAAGATTTGTGCTTTGAATGTTCATACATATCCCTCCTTTATTGCAACATATGTAGATATATCTCAAAAAATCGGAATTTGGAAGCTAATTAAGTGATTTGCGACTTCATAATGAATCAAAAATTTAAAATGCATTTTACCACGCTTAAATTTGTTCGAGATATGACTATATTGCAATAAAGGAGCGATATATTTGTACATGTGTATACGCACATATGTATGTACTTGGATTCCCATTTAATTTGTATATTCCTTGTTTTAGATATGCGATTACAAAATGAAAATAAGAGCAGTGGACAGTTGCATACCGGGATCCTGTCACGACTCTTTTATCTGGAATATGAGCAGCGCTAGAACGTATTTTTTAAATGAATATTCAAATGGAAATACAAACTCATGGCTATTGGGTGACTCTGGATATGGTTTGGAGCCCTTTTTAATTACACCCTTCAAAAATGTTACGGCTGGAACAATTCAGCACAAGTTCAACTCTAAACATTCGTCTTGTCGTAACATTGTAGAACGTACAATAATGAGCTTTGCACCACTGCACGAAAACTTTTGGTTTTGATGTTGTCCGGATCAGTTTTTTGTTAATTTTTTCGAAAAGTTATACTTATTTTAGAGTTTTATCCTATTTATGCGCATTGAATTACATATAATATATAGAATGTTCAAACTGAGCATATATAAAATATATACCATCGTTTGTCTTCTTTTGTAATATATATATAAAATTTCTCAGCGGTAACGCTGTTTCGAAACTCTCAAACCATTTCAAAATACCGTTAGTTCTATTTCAATGTTCCATGCTATGGTTGCCACACGTCAAAACGTATATTTGAAGCTCATTTCTTACCATAAATATATGGTCAATGTAATATACATATATTTTTAAATATATTTTATATAAAAAATATATTTTTAAATATTCTTAACAGAGACGGAAAAACGTGTTTCATTGAATTGGGGAAAAATAATGTATTTAAAAAATTTTTAATATTTATATAAAATACATAATCATAGTAGGCTTAGAATGTTTTTATACAAACAACACAACAAACAATTATACTCCAAATGACTCTATTTTATTTTTCTCTCAACACCTATACAATTAAACGCCAGTTTTTTCAGGGGACCTTTAGGATAAAATTGGTGGACCAAGAAATTATGAAAAACGTTGCCGAAAAGTACACATTTAGTTTTACATCCATAACAGGCAAGAACTTTGGTGACCACACATCAGGCTACTGATCGAAAAGCTGACATAAATACGCGTCGATTGATGTATAGAGTATATTCTCGGAGACTTTCAGAAAAATGTTATAGATCTAGCAAACTTTCAAAAAATAAAAAATCGCTGAAAATACTTTTTTTAGTATTTTACATATTACACACAAACGGTTCGGTGGCCACAAATCGCGCTACCTGCAATCAAAAGCTGACAATAGTCCGCGTCGACTAGTATATAGGCTATACCCTGAGAGACTTTCAGAAAAAAAATTATAGATCTAGCAAACTTTCAAAAAATAAAAAAATCGCTGAAAATACTTTTTTTAGTGTTTTACATATTACACACAAACGGTTCAGTGGCCACAAATCACGCTACCTGCCATCAAAAGCCGTGCGCGTCGATTGATGTATAGGTTGTACCCCGGGAGACTCTCAGAAAAAAATTATAGATCTAACAAACTTTTAAAAGTTTAAAAACCCAACAGTTTTTGTGTCGTTCTTTGGGAATGTACGTAATAGTTAGTATTTTAATAAAGAATAAAAGATTTGCTCAAGATTATGAATTTGCTAACAAAGCTTTTATACACATACCACAGAATACGAAAATTTTTGCATTGGAATTAAATTTAAATTAAAATTATATTAAATTAAATTTCATACACACAAATTTTTCACTATGCATTGTTTTATGCATTTCAAGCACAGATATGCTTGATTACTTTCACAATCTGTCCATTAATGGATATAAGTATATTTAACACTAATTATTTGTTTTAAATTATTAATTTCTACACTTTTATAAAATTTCACCACCGATTTACAAAATAATTTCCACACATTTTTCAAACATAAGTACGTTCGCAATGATTATGTATAGCTGTTGGTTTTAATGCATTTCGGCAGCCGCATTAGTTTTATGTTCTTTCTCACTTATACAAACTTTAAAATATGATTCGGACCCTTTTATACGTCACAGTTGAGTATTCTGTGTATTCTGTGATACATATGTACATGCTTATGTAGATATCTTTTTTGCACAAACAAAACAAAATGTAAATTTTTCTTTGAAGCTACCGCAAAATAAAAAATCTTTTTTTACTAAAGTAAATTGAATCCAGCAATCATTCGCCACTAGTCCTTGGGGAATCATATCGACTGACTGTGCCTAACCGACCCGTCGTCGGTGCAACAGAAAACCGGCATTTGAATTTCAACACCAAGCGTCATTCAAGCAAATTTTATGGGAAACAATAGTGTGTGACGGATGCCACTGAGCAGATCTGCAAACACTAATAACGGTCTAGCGATCAATGTCCAGCTACGTGCCATCACAAATAGAAGACACACACCTCCATTGATTTGCCAAGTGTAGTTGCCCTACCCCCGCGACCCATGAAATTTAAGATGCGTGATGTACAAAAACTAATTGCTGAAACCAACTCGAAGAAAGCTCCGGGTATTGATGGAATTAGTAACAAGATGCTGATGCAGTTGCCTCGTATTGCTATTAGAATCCTGTTGTTTATTTTTAATGGCATTTTACGACTGGAGTATTATCCACACAGCTGGAAACTGGCCATGATCAAAATGATTCCAAAGCCGGGTAAAGATCTTACCAAGGCTGAGTCATATAGCCCAATAAGTTTATTGTCAACAATTTCAAAGCTCTTCGAAAAGCTGCTAATGACTAAATTGTCCCCAATTGTAACAAATAATGGGTGTATACCGGATCATCAATTTGGTTTTAGAAGTAAGCATAGCACCATTGAACAAACTCATAGATTGGTTCATTGCATAAGAAGAACATTTGAAGAAAAGAAGTATTGTTCTTCCCTCTTTATTGATGTTTCGCAAGCATTTGATAAAGTGTGGCATGAAAGCCTAATTTTAAAACTGAAGACATATTTACCAATAAACGTTGTAAATCTTTTGGAAAGTTACATTCTTGCCCGGAAGTTCACTGTTGTGGAAGAAGACTTCATGAGTGTGCCTGAAACTATCTCATCCGGTGTGCCACAGCGTAGTATACTGGGGCCAGTTTTGTATTTGATTTATACCTGTGATATGCCTTTGAGCAGTAATATCCTCACTTCTACTTTTGCCGATGATACAGCCTTCCTTAGTATGCATGAAAACCCTCACGAAGCATCCCGATATCTTCAGGAACATATTAACCTGTTGGAGCTGTGGTCGAACTTATGGAGAATAAAAGTAAATGAACAAAAGTGTGTTCATGTCACATTTACCCTACGAAGAGACACTTGTTCCCCCATTCGAATCAACAATCAAGTTGTTCCTCAACATTCACAGGTGAAATAAATTGGTATACATCTTGACCGACGGCTTACATGGTGTCATAATATCAAAACAATCTGGCAACACACACCTAAACAACCACGTTTTCTAACCTTCATCATCGTGCACTACGCCACTCTTCATCTGGACTCCATAGTAGGCAAAGCACAAAATTCTTTTAACTAGATCACCAAATAAATATTAATTAACATACAAACATATATATTGTTTCAATTATTGAAGAATATCACATGGTGTCAGGTGTGGGGTTGACACAACAAAGAACACAAAGTATTAAACAACATGAGCGAAGTAGAAGAGCTAAAACAACAAATAGCAGCACTTCGGACGGAAATAGCATCAGGTTCCAGGCATGCACAGGGAGCTCGTCCACAAATACCTCTTCCAGGACCATTAAGAATAAAAGGAGATATAACAGAGAGCTTTAAATACTTCAAGCAACAATGGGAGAATTACTTGATGGCAACAGGCTTAGTGTCACAGAATGAAGAGACGAAAAAAGCAATTCTGCTAACAGCGATTGGAGATGAAGCATTCAAACGGTACACTAATATGCCAATAGGGGAAGAAAACAAAAGGACAGCTAAAGAATTGTTAAACGAAATCGAAAAAAATCTTACACCAACGATCAACAAGCGGTACGTAAGAGCGATATTTAATATGGCGGAACAAGAGCCGGAAGAGTCCTACGACGAATATTTCGATAGGTTGAGAGGTCTTATAAAAAATGGCCAATATGGCAACCTAGAGGAAGATCTCCTGCTCGACAAGATAATATGCTCAATCAAAGATACCGATCTGAAGGAAAAACTGTGGCTCGACAAAGATATTACCTTACCGAAAGCTATAGAAATATGCAGGTCAAAGGAGACTGCAGAGAAACACCTCCGCGGAATAGATAACAAACACGTAGAAATAAATAAGATACAAGAAATGTACAAATCTGGAAAACAACGAAAGAAAATGTTAGATCGCAACACATGCAAGTTTTGTGGAAACGAGTATCATGTAAAACTCGAACAGTGCCCAGCAAGAAAATCAACGTGCCACAAATGTAATAAAAATGGACACTACGCGCGAGTCTGTATGACAAACAATTTTAATACGAACAACCGTAAAGCAATCAAGGAAGTAACAACAGAAAACAGTGATGAGGAAAAATATGAGAGCGAGGAAGAGTTTGTTTTAAACACTAAAGACAACAGTAACAACAAAGGTTTGTACTTAGAACTAACTATATATA
Organism: Germaria angustata; assembly: GCA_963681545.1. Lineage (NCBI taxonomy): Eukaryota > Metazoa > Arthropoda > Insecta > Diptera > Tachinidae > Germaria > Germaria angustata. Next base: position 76,766,533 of record OY813000.1, on the reverse strand, counting down.
ACAATAAGAAAACAGGTCATAAAACAAAATGCCAACTCGATACGGGAGCTTCATGTAATATTATTGGGGTGAACAATCTAAAATGTATAAAGCCAATGGCAACAATTTCCAGAACACAAACCAAACTTAAAGCTGTGGAGGGAGCTCACATAACGCCTGTTGGAACAACATATTTAAAAATCAAAAGAAATACAGCTGAGTATAGATTATTATTTTATGTAATAAAAAATGACCATTGTCCACTACTTTCACTAGAAACTTGTCAATTACTGAAACTCATAGAATTATGCAAGAAGATAGAACAGAACACTACAGAACAGAGACAAGCAACAGCAATTATCGAAAAATACGAGGATGTGTTTCAAGGGCTGGGAAAATTGAAAGGTCGTATAACGCTTGAAATAGATGACAACGTTACACCCAGAAGTGAAGCTCCAAGAAGGATACCCATTGCACTACGGGAACAACTTAAAAATACAATAAAAGAAATGGAAGAAATGGGGGTAATCGTAAAAGAAACAGAGCATACAAAATGGACAAGCAATATTGTCATCGTAAAGAAAAACAACAAACTTCGCATATGTATAGATCCCAGAAAGCTCAATGAAGCCTTAAAAGACACAAAATACCAACTTCCAACTGTAGAAGAAGTTTTTGCAGAATTAGCTGACGCCAAGGTATTCACAATTCTGGATGCTAAGAACGGGTTTTGGCAATTGGAACTTGATAACAAAAGCAGCAAACTTACGTCATTCTGGACTCCATTTGGGAAATATATATATATATTAAGAGGGTCCCGTTTGGAATAAAACCTGCCATGGAAATATATGAAATGCGCCAAAATCAAATAATTGCAGGACTGAAAGGAGTCGTATGTATTGCCGACGATATATTAGTTTTTGGCAAAGGCGAAAATAAAAGCAGCGCAATCGAAGACCATAACAAAAACTTAGAGATGTTACTACAGCGTCTCCGGAAAGAAAATCTTAAAATCAATAAATCGAAAATCAAAGTCTGCCAGGAGAGCATTAAATTTTTCGGCCACATAATAAACAGCAAAGGAATAAGCCCGGATCCAGAAAAAATAAACGCTATTGTTCAAATGCCGGTACCAAAGGACAAAAAAGATACCATGCGTTTTCTGGGATTGGTGACATACGTCGGTAAATTTATACCGAATTTATCTGAAATTACCGAACCATTAAGGACAGTGACACACGCGAATAAAAACTTCATATGGGGAACCGAACAAAACCGAGCATTTCAGATTTTAAAAAAACTTGTAACCGAAACTCCCGTTCTTAAATATTATGACGTTAACAAGCCAGTCACAATACAAACCGATGCCTCATCGTTTGCACTAGGATGTGCACTACTACAAGAGGAACATCCAATTATTTACGCATCGAAGACTCTAACGCCAACACAGCGAAACTATGCACAGATCGAAAAGGAAATGCTGGCTGTGCTATTTGCGTGCAAGAGATTTGATCAATATATATGCGGCAGAAAAAACGTAAACGTGGAAACAGATCACGCGCCGTTAATACAAATTTTTGAAAAACAATTGCTGAAAACCCCGAAGAGGTTACAAGCAATGATACTTGCTTTACAACGTTACAATTTCCAGATAAAATACAAAAGAGGAACACAAATGTACATTGCAGATACTCTGTCGAGAGCCCCTGTCGAGGAGGAAAATTCGTTAGAAATATACAATGTCGAGCACGAACTTGATGAACTAGACGAGTTAAGTGATAGCGAGGACAAAAGAATGAGTTCGAAAACGCTACATAGTATAAAACAGGCCACGGCAGATGACACCGTCATGTAGACGTTGATAGAAACGATCAAAACAGGTTGGCCAGAGAATAAAACAGACGTAATGGAGAGCATAAAACATTACTGGAACATAAGGGACGAACTAGTTGTTAACGATGATCTTGTCCTAAAAGGAAATAGAATTGTAATACCACAGAAGATAAGAAATGATATTTTAAATAGACTACACCAACCCCATTTGGGTATTGAATCTACTATGAAATTGGCAAGAGAACCCGTTTACTGGCGAGGAATAACAGATGAGATCAAACACGTTATACAAAATTGTGATACATGTAACAAATTTGCAAGAAAACAACAAAGGGAACCCCTGATAATATCAGAGATCCCGTCGACACCCTTTGAAATAATATCAATGGACGTTTATGAGCTATTTATAAAAGGAAAGAGTAAACACTTTCTAATAACAGTCGACCATTACTCAGACTTTTTTGAAATCGACGAACTCAATAGTCTCTCCGCAAGAACAACTATAAACATATGCAAGAAGAACTTTAGCAGATACGGAATACCTATAAAAGTAATAACTGATAATGGAACCAATTTTGTAAATTCCGATTTTAACAAATTCGCTATGGAATGGGAGTTTACTCATAAGACATCTAGCCCACATCACCAGCAGTCAAACGGCAAGGCAGAAGTGACAGTTAAAATCGCAAAACAGCTAATAAAGAAAGCTTTGGATTCAAACACAGACTTCTACAAGGCACTCCTATTATGGAGAAATACCCCTAATAAAATCGGCTCTAGTCCAGCAAAACGAATGTTCTGCAGATGGCTCAGATGTGACCTTCCATCTACTAACCTACAGCAAGAAATAGTAGAAAATGTACCAAAGCAGATCGAGAAGCAACGAAAATACAGCAAAAAATACTTTGATCGTGGAACGCGCCAAAAACACGGGTTAAGTACGGGTGATCAAGTATACATAAAACAAAATCCCAATGGAAATTGGATAAAAGGTAACATTGAAAAAAAGATAACGAATAGGTCATATGTAGTCGAGTCCGAGAAAGGCAAATACAGACGCAATACCATCCATATAAGAAAGCCGATCTCAATTGAAACACCCAGCGAGCGCGCACAACAAACGGAAAAAGAACAAAGTGAACCAATAAAAGACGAAAAAGATCCAGCACTCATAACAAGTTCACCTAGAAAGCCAAAACAACACTCTCAACAACACCTGGAGGAACAGAACAGTCTCCCGGAAATACAACAACAACCAGATACACAACCATCGAAACCCCGAAGATGTACTAGGCCACCGAAACGTTTAGAGGACTACGAGGTCTACTAAATTTGTGAAACGAAGGGGGATGTCATAATATCAAAACAATCTGGCAACACACACCTAAACAACCACGTTTTCTAACCTTCATCATCGTGCACTACGCCACTCTTCATCTGGACTCCATAGTAGGCAAAGCACAAAATTCTTTTAACTAGATCACCAAATAAATATTAAGTTTATATTTGTTAATTTTTCCGACCTAATGATATGTAATTTTTGTTTTTATTTTTATTCCGGCTCTAGGTCATATATTAAATAAAACTTCTTTTTTTTGTTTTATTTAAATTTTATTTTTTTATTCCATATTTCGATCACCATCGGTTCTCTTCTTCAGGAATTTAAGTAAAGCAAACTTTATCATATTTTATAAGGCAAATTACATGTGACAGTTATCAAAGAACAAATTACAACAAAGACAAATGTGTAAATCATTCTGACAAACACTAGCAGAACGGAACAACATGCTGTTTTCGAAAGCCGCTACACTTTCATCATCAGCGTTCTTGTGTTTGGTCCACTTCTGTGGTGTCAGTTGATGTATATTTCAGCTATTCATACAAACCTTCACTGTAAATATTTTTTTTTCCACTAATTTTATTTATTTTATCTTCAAATAGAACTAACAATAAGTGTTCAAATCTTAAGTATAAATATAATAATTAGGCCCAACCAGTGTCGGACATAAACTTACTGATAGTAATTAAAAATAAATAAATGTCGCATAAAGTACAAGAATATTTTCAAAAAATTTCATCTGCAGTGTTGCGTACTAAAGCCGTAGTATCCCTCTTTTTTAAGCGGATGTGTCCAGTGAAGTTCAAGATGTTACGAGCAAGAGGATTAGGATGGGACTCGAGTTTTGTTAAATATTTGCCTGCACATTTTGCAATTTCAGCGGTCACAAGTGGCATATTTAAATCACGATGTAAAATTGAATTTTTCATGTACCATGGAGCCGATGTTATTAACCTTAAAATTTTGTTTTGCATTCGTTGGATTCTCTCTACATTGGAAGCTGAAGCAGTGCCCCATAGCTGAATTCCGTAACACCATATGGGTTTCAAAAGCGACTTGTATATTAAAAGTTTACAATCTAGACTGAGGGTAGAATTTCTACCAATCAGCCAATGTATCTGAGTCAATTTGAGTTTTATTTGTGTCAGCTTAGAGTCAATGTGGTTTTTCCATGTGAGGCGTCGGTCGAGGTGTATACCAAGATATTTCACCTGTGAATGTTGAGGAACAACTTGATTGTTGATTCGAATGGGGGAACAAGTATCTCTTCGTAGGGTAAATGTGACATGAACACACTTTTGTTCATTTACTTTTATTCTCCATAAGTTCAACCACAGCTCCAACTAGTTAATATGTTCCTGAAGATATCGGTATGCCTCGTGAGGATTTTCATGCATACTAAGGCAGGCTGTATCATCGGCAAATGTAGAGGTGAGGATATTACTGCTTAAAGGCATATCACAGGTATAGATCAAATACAAAACTGGACCCAGTATACTCCCCTGTGGCACACCGGATGAGATAGTTTCGGGCTCACTCATGAAGTCTCCTTCCACAACAGTGAATTTCCGGGCAAGAATATAACTTTCCAATAGATTTACAATGTTTATTGGCAGATATGTCTTCAATTTTACAATTAGGCCTTCATGCCACACTTTATCAAATGCCTGAGAGACATCAATAAAGAGGGAAGAACAATACTTTTTTTCTTCAAATGCTCTTCTTATGAAATGGACCAATCTATGAGTTTGTTCAATGGTGCTATGCTGACTTCTAAAACCAAATTGATGGTCCGGTATGCACCCATTATCAGTTAGAATTGGGGACAATTTTGTCATGAGCAGCTTTTCGAAGAGCTTTGAAATTTGTTGACAGTAAACTTATTGGCCTATAAGACTCAGCCTTGGTAAGATCTTTGCCCGCCTTTGGAATCATTTTGACCATGGCAAGTTTCCAGCTGTGTGGACAATATTCCAGTCGTAAAATGCCATTAAAAATAAATAACAGGATTCTAATAGCAATACGAGGCAACTTCATCAGCATCTTGTTACTAATTCCATCAATACCCGGGGCCTTTTTTGGGTTGGTTTCAGCAATTAGTTTTTGTACATCACGCATCTTAAATTTCATGGGTCGAGGGGGTAGAGCTACTACCCTCGGTAAATCAACAGCACCAGTACATGTGTTTGGGGTAAATACGTACTTTAAATGCCCAGCAAATATGTTACCTTTTTCAGTATTACTTCTTGCCCAACCTCCGGTAGAAGTGCGCAGGGGTGGTTTAGACTCAACGGGTGTTTTAAGTTTTTTAGCAGCGCGTCACAAGGAGTAATTAGATGCTGCTGTGACATCGAGACCTTCCAGGTAGTTCTTAAGAGAAGCAGATTTTTCAGCTGAAAGCAACTCTTGGAGTCGTTTAGTGCATTCTCTAAGTCTGATTTTATGTTGGGGCGATCTGTATTGTTGCCATTCCCTTCTAGCTCTTCTTTTTTCACATACGAGACGTTCAATATCCGCAGAATAAATTCTATTAAACCCAGTCTGCGGATGGGAGGTAGTGGCATGTTTAGCAGCCTGTTTAATATTATCGGTAAGATTGGCAATGTTAAATTCAATATCATCGGGAGTTCTAAGCCTGATATTTTCCGTACAATGAGTACTGAAATATTTTTTGAACCCCAGCCAGTTAACACGATTTATCATCTTCATATATGGGTGAGGTAAGTCACTTCTTAGTGGGCTACAAATTGTAACGATCGTGGGAGAGTGATCGGAGGAGAGATCATGTGAAGCTTCAACATGAATTAAATCCCTAGGGATATTTTTCATGACCCCAAAATCTATAACATCCGGAATTTTTTGTATGTCAGTAGGCCAGTAAGTGGGCTCCCCGCTAGAAATGACATCCAAACCCATTTTTGAAATTGTGTTGAACAATGCTCGACCTCTAGGTGTAATAAGACGCGACCCCCAGAACGTATGCTTTGCATTGTAGTCGCCAGCTGCTATGAAACAAGGGCCAATAGTTTTATAAAAATCCTCGTATTGATCCTCAGTGATTGAAAATCTGGGAGGGGAGTAAATGGATGATATCACGAGATTTGAACAAAAATTTTCGATACAAATATTCGTTGCTTGTAGATGGTCTACACAAGTGTTCTCAAGAATATAGTGCTTGAGTCTTGACTTTATTAGAACTGCTGATCCTTCGCATGCTCTTCCTCTCGGGTCCTTTGTATAATATAAAGTGTAGCCACTCATTTTAAAAAGGCTTCTCGAAGTCAAATGAGTCTCAGATACCAACATTATATCAATATTTTTTACCGAGAGGAAGTGCTCAAGTTCATATTTGTGTTGGCGAATGCCGTTTGCGTTCCAGAAACATAGTTTTAACGTGTTCATGGCTTGTTAACTAATGCTAGAAGCAGTGTATTCTGCATTCGCAGCATTTCTTGCATCATGCTAGTCATATTTGTTGTAAAGTTGTTTATAGTTTGCACCAAATTGTCTATAGTAGCTTCAAGGCGACTGAAATTAAAGCTTGGGTTTGCATTTGTTGCATTAGTTGGTGGAGACACTTTTTGAACGGGAATAGAGTTGATCTTCACAGCGTCAGCATACGATACTTGTGGAGTGATTGGTTGGGCCATTAGAGGATAAGTGGCGGAGTACGTATTTCCTATCGGCGCTGGGGTTACTTTAGGCTTTTGACTCATAGCCTGTTTAACGAAGGAGTATACAGGACAACTTCTGTAGTTAGCAGTGTGATTACCTCCACAAATACTGCACTTTTTTTCCTTCTGGTCTTTCGGCTTATTGCAAATGGCAGTCTCGTGCAATTCACCGCACACAAGACAAACAGTAGGTAATTTGCAATAAGTTTTCGTATGGCCATATTCTTGACAATTATGGCACTGTACGGCTCCTGAGCGCTTGTGTGGTTCTTCGACTGTAATTTTCCGGTATAACAGATATTTTAAATTATAAATTGGATGGGTCTCATTTTTCTTCAATTTTATATCATTTGGCTCCAGTTCAACACGAAATAAAGGTTGGGGGATCTTCTCCCTGTTTATAATGTTAGAGACATTTTTTACCTTAAAGCCTTGGAGGGTGAGAGCATCTTTTATTTCCTCAGGAACAACATAAGAATCTATGCCTTTCAATACGATCTGTAGGCCTTTAGCACTCTTAAGCTGGAAAGTGTAGAAACTTGTTTTATTTTTCTCAAATTCTGTAACCATTTTGCGGAAGTCTTTTTCATCATATATTTGAACTTTTGTTTTATCAATGTTACCACGTTTTATTGGAACAATGTGAAATGACTTTTCATCAATGGCCGAGATTAGTTTTTTAATAAGTGTGTTCGAGTTTTTTTGTCTCAGATAGATTGGTGGTGGTTTTGAAGTTTTTTTCGAAGATTCTTCGGGTTTATCGCTGTCATCTTGTAATATTTTAAACCGGTTTTGACGATTAGCTGAGGCGGCGTCGTTGTCTCTGGATATTTTCGGAACAGATGAGATTTTGGATGAATTTGGGCTTCGCCCGCGCTTTACTACCGTTACATATCTGTCCATTCCGACAGGCACTTTAGGTTTTTGAATATTATCGTCCATTGTGATAACTGGGTTAAGTGATGAACAAGAGCCCGGAGCGGATAATCGCGCAGACTTAAATAGAGAAGAACTAGGTAACGGTAATGTTAACGAATCACTACTTGGCATTGGAGTAAGCGAAGTTGATCGCTCGCGTATAATTGGCTTTGACGTTAGAAAAAGACTGTCATCCAATTTTTTGTTTTTATTGTTTGCATTAAGAGCTTCAGAACTCACAGTAAAATGAGTTTCTGCCGTTAGAACTCACTTCACAATTTTTTGTTTTTGAGGTACTCATGCAGAGTATTCCTCAGTCACTTTGTTTGTGTTTTTTTTTGTTTTCTGTTTTTGTTGTTTCAGATTATATGCAAAATTATTAATGCAAATAAAGCAAATTTCACAAAAACTGTACTTATTACGAATCAGTACTTATTACGAATATTTTTTTTTATATTGTTGTTTGTTTAGTGTGTAAAAAAAAACTCCGCTAACACGTCTGTTCACTACGAAGGTTCAACAAGACCTGACTGTAAATGTAATACGAGAATTGTTTTTGATTCATCGTATCACAATTTGTGAAAACTTTTTTTTTTGTAATGAAGAGCTCAAATTACACCTCACTAACTTACAGCAGTCTTACCGTTGTTATTTATTCTTTTGTAGCATAATATGATTTAATTCTTTTAAACCACACCAACAAGAAAGATTTAATTACTTTAAAGGCATTCATTAAATAACCATAAGGGCATCATGTGTCACTTAAAAAACTTATTAACGAAGACTGGCAAACACATGCGAATTGTCTAAAAATACTGCCGCCCTTTACACCTCTTGAAGTGGCCGGCAAACACATGCGAATTGTTTAAAAATACTGCCGCCCTTTACACCTCTTGAAGTGGCCGGCAAACACATGCGAATTGTTTAAAAAACACTGCCGCCTTTACACCTCTTGAAGTGACAATTATTTTATTGCTGTGTGTGTGGCACACTTAAAGACTATCATATGAAGTTAATTTATTTTCTCTAAATTAGCCACGCATATTAGGTTACACCAAAACACTCGCCGCTATGGGAAACAATAAATAATTTTAAGAAAAATCAAATTACACTTAAATTCTTAAAAACATTCCCACAGTGTTAACAAACAACCTTGAAAAATAAAATCTAGAATCTACTCATAATTAGTATATAAGCTGAAATAATTGTAAGAATACTTTAATCTGAAATCTAGAGCAATACTAACAGCAGCTCCTGCTAAATTGCTTTAAATAAAGATTCACAATATTTTTATAAACCAAAATAAAATATCTTTTATTTGTAATCCCTTTTTTGGTTTTATGGCGATCCTGCCAAATTCTTAATAAGGAAAATGTAGCAAATTTTGCTTATCCTTATTTAGATAATAGAATAATAGGATCCAACACACAGAGCTTAAGCTTAGTTGGATCTCTATTTTAAATTTTCTTTTGAACTAGAACACCAAATAGCAATTTTTCAAACACCAAAGAAGACACGCGGAGATCCTGCAATTCCATTAACAAGATTGGAAGATGTATTCGATCGACCTGGTAGAACCAAATCTTTTTCAAACCACACCTTCAATGAAACTGAAGCAGTATATAACTTGGCATTTCAAGAAAAAGCTCAGCCGTATACCGATTTACATTATAGACATAGCAAATTGATGTATAGCAAAACAATGCACGCTCAGGCTCAACAGCAACAATTACATCATCAGCTACAGCACCAACAATATCGTCAACAAATCCCTTATCACCATGCTGCAACCCAAATACAGCAAATGCCCCAGCAACCATTAACTCATCCACCGATTACTCATCATTATCAACATCAAGATTATAGATTATATTGAACATTATATTATTAAAATATTAAAGAAATATTAGAATTCTAAAACAGGGTTTGAAATTCATATAATGGTATTCACAAATTTATTTTTAGCGAAACACTAAGTTTATAAATTATTCCAATAGACTTTATGCGGATAGTGCAAAAAGATTTATCGCATTTTGTAATTACTATCGAAGATTTATCAAAAACTTTTCTGAATATTCCAGACACCTATCAAGACTAACCAAGAAAAACGTTAAATTCGAATGGACAAAAGATTGTGATTTTGCGTTTAAATATTTGAAGAAAGCATTAATGAGCCCCACTTTACTACAATACCCAGATTTCACAAAAGAATTCTGCATTACAACAGACGCAAGTAAATTCGCTTGTGGAGCAGTATTAACCCAAGAATATGGTGGTAAACATTTACCCATTGCATACGCCTCAAAAACATTCACTAAAGGCGAAATCAACAATCGAACAAGAATTAACTGCCATACATTGGGCCATAACGCATTTCAGACCATACATATATGGAAAACATTTTCTTGTTCGTACTGATCACAGACCGCTATCTTATCTATTTTCAATGAAAAATCCCAGTTCAAAATTAACAAGAATGAGACTTGATCTAGAGGAATACAATTTTACAGTTGAGTACCTTAGGGGGAAAGATAATTATGTTGCCGACGCACTTTCAAGAATAAGCATAAATGACCTAAAAGACATGAATATTAAAAATTGTTCTATATTAAGAGTCACGACTAGATCGATGACCGATGAAAAAGAAAACAGAAAAAATAGAAATAATATAAATAATCAGCATAATATTGATAAAAAGAAAAATAATGAGCCCAGTATATATGTACCATTAAACAACACTGACGTCAAAAAATATTATAAACTTAAGATTTTCCCCGGAAGATGCTACATCAAACGAGGAAAATCTATAGTAACATATATACAAATTGATGATTTGTTTACTAAAGGGAACTTTGACTTAGGACAATTTCTCCCTAGGCTCGAATATGTGGCCGGTAAACATAATATAAATAAATTACAAGTGGCACCTAGTGAGAAAATTTTCGAATTTATCTCAATTAATGAATTTAAAAATATGGGCAATAAAATATTAAAGAATATTAAAGTAGCGCTACTAAATGAGGTGACCCAAATTAATAGTAAGAATGCCAAGGCAATTCTCGAAATAATGCTGAAATATCACGATGATCCCATAGAAGGAGGACATTGCGGAATTTATAGAACAATAGAAAAAATTAAAAGATATTATTATTGGAAAAATATGTCTAAGGATATATCAAATTATGTAAAATCATGTCATAAGTGTCAAACATCAAAAACAACAAAACATTTAAAGAGTCCAATGACAATTACAGAAACACCAGATAAACCATTTAACACGGTGTATGTAGACACAATAGGTCCATTTCCAAAATCTATATACGGAAATGAATATGCTGTCACACTAATATGTGACTTAACTAAATATTTAGTAACTATACCAATACAAGACAAAAGCGCTAAAACAGTCGCTAAAGCAATTTTTGAAAACTTCATACTCACCTACGGTCCAATGAAGACGTTCATTTCGGACATGGGCACTGAATATACAAATGAAACATTGCAAGAAATTTGTAAATTTTTAAAAATAGAAAAAATAACTTCCACTGCATATCATCACCAAACGTTAGGAACGATAGAAAGAAGCCACAGAACTTTTAATGAGTACGTGCGTTCTTACATTAAAGTTGACAAGACAGATTGGGACGAATGGCTAAAATATTTTACATATTGTTTTAATACAACACCATCAACAGTTCACAATTACTGTCCATATGAGCTAGTTTTTTCAAAACTTCCTAACAAGTTTGAACAATTTAATAAAATTGATAAAATTAGTCCTTTATATAATATAGACAATTATGCCAAAGAGGCAAAATTTAGATTAGAAATAGCATATAAGAGGGCCCAACAATTATTAGATAAGAATAAAACTAAGCAAAAACAAAATTATGATAAAAATATTTTAGATTACAATTTAAAAATAGGAGATTTAGTTTTACTTAAAAATGAAGCAGGTCACAAAGTAGAACCAAACTACAAGGGACCATTTGAAATTAAGAACATAGACGTAAGAAATAATGTTACCATAGTTGATAAGAAAAATAATAAAAAACAAATAGTACATAAAAATAGACTTAAGTTATATCATAATAAATAATACATAGAAAAAAAAACCTTTAGTTAAGCAATCGCGATTGTTAATAAGCAAATACATAATAAAAATATCAATTTAATAGTTAAGATCATAAATCAATTTTATTTGTAATTTTTCTTATATTTAAAAAAAAAAAAATATTTTGTAAAAGAATGTCCATAAAACTATCGTTATATGAACATTCTTGCGAAAAGTGGAGGTGTAGCATAATATGATTTAATTCTTTTAAACCACACCAACAAGAAAGATTTAATTACTTTAAAGGCATTCATTAAATAACCATAAGGGCATCATGTGTCACTTAAAAAACTTATTAACGAAGACTGGCAAACACATGCGAATTGTCTAAAAATACTGCCGCCCTTTACACCTCTTGAAGTGGCCGGCAAACACATGCGAATTGTTTAAAAAACACTGCCGCCTTTACACCTCTTGAAGTGACAATTATTTTATTGCTGTGTGTGTGTGGCACACTTAAAGACTATCATGTGAAGTTAATTTATTTTCTCTAAATTAGCCACGCATATTAGGTTACACCAAAACACTCGCCGCTATGGGTAACAATAAATAATTTTAAGAAAAATCAAATTACACTTAAATTCTTAAAAACATTCCCACAGTGTTAACAAACAACCTTGAAAAATAAAATCTAGAATCTACTCATAATTAGTATATAAGCTGAAATAATTGTAAGAATACTTTAATCTGAAATCTAGAGCAATACTAACAGCAGCTCCTGCTAAATTGCTTTAAATAAAGATTCACAATATTTTTATAAACCAAAATAAAATATCTTTTATTTGTAATCCCTTTTTTGGTTTTACTTTACCAACCATACACATGCTTATTTTTTTTAATTTGCTTATTTTATTTTTTACTTATGACAAACTTGTTTGGTTTGTTACTATAAGTATGTATATTTTTTATTAATTTCATATTGATGTTCTTCGGCGTGCCTTCCGTTAGTTAAGTATATATTTGTATGAAATTAATAAAAAATATACATACTTATAGTAACAAACCAAACAAGTTTGTGTAATGATTGTGGAAAAGGCAATATGTAAAGATTTAATAAAAAAAACTCTGCTTTCAGTATTTGCTAAGCTCTGCAGCCGCTTTTCTTCAGCACCCAACAGTGCCGATTTCAAATGAGAAATTTAAAGAAGCCAATTCAGCTGTTCAATAAATTCTGATTTTATTTTACAAAACTTCCAACTTATATACTAATTTATTCCTTGGTCAGCACTAATGTAGCACAACAACAAATCAATAGGGAATTTGGCGTTCTCACGGGAATTTAAAATTTTTGACAAATTCTTCTTTTTTTTTCTTTAGGAAAATAATTTATTAAAAAGTTTCAATACAAAAATCATATTACAACCTTCCCAATGCCAATAAGCCACTACAAAAAGTTTAATGCCCATTTGTGCTGACCAAACACAAAAACAAATTTACAATTTTAGCTGTTAGGCTTTAACAATGAAATTCTTAAAATTACTTATCGTAAGCAAAAATGAATTAAATTTCAAGTTCAATGTCTTGACGCAAATAAAAATGCTTATAGTGCTACAGTGCCTTAACTTAGTATAGATGCACTACACCCTCACCCTTTTAGGTTTGGGTATTATTAAAAATTAAACAGAATTTAGAAAAAGAAATCTTATAATTAAGGCTTATGTATCTATAATTATACATGTATAAGTGTGATATACTATATATACATATATTTTCGTTGCTTTTAAATTGTATTTCATATTTAAATTGAAATTGGTATGTTCTTCATTATTTCTTATCTATATTGTTTTTGTTAATTCAAATATTTTTTTTTAGTAAATTCTTATGTACTAGTTTTGTTTTAGACTTATTAATTTCTAAAAGTACATTTAAATCTTCTAAATCCAATACTTTGTATGGGCCTTTGTATGTTTGTACTTTTTTCTATTTAAGACTTTAACTAAAACTAAATCTCCTATTCTAAGATCTATTTTATTTTGCTTCTTTTCAGATTCTCTACCTCTTTTTCTTTTTACTTCGAGAATTATTTCTCTTGCTCTTTGCAATGAGTGATGAAGTCTAATCTTTAGTTCATTTAAGTAGTTGTCAATATTATAAATCTTTCTGGCATCGTCTAAAATGTCGTTTGGTAGTCTAGGAAGTCTACCAAAAATTAGTTCAAATGGTGAATAGTCTGTATCGACATTTGGTGTCGTATTGAAAGCAAAAGTATAATATGGTATCCACTCATGCCAATTGTTGTCATTCACAAAATTCAGAAAATATTCATTCAAAACGCGATGATTTCGTTCTATTGTGCCCAAAGTTTCATGATGGTAGGGTGTTGAGAAATTTTGTTTTATTTTTAATAATACACAAATCTCTCTCATTAATTCATTGGTAAATTCGGTTCCTTTATCTGTTTTTAGAATGTTAAATAAACCGTATTTTAAGACTATATGTTCTATTAATGATTTTGCGACTGTTTTGGCATCTTTTGATTCAATCGGACAAGCAACAACATATTTTGTCAGTTCACACTGCATAGTAAGTATGTATCTAAATTGTCCAGATGGTCTTAATGGTCCAACTGTGTCCACAACAATAGTATCAAAACCATGTGATGGTGTATCTGTTACAGTAAAGGGTTCTTTTGTATTCTTTATTTGTTTATGCCTTTGGCATGAATCACATGTTGTTATGTATTTCTTTACCATTTTGTTCATATTTTTCCATATATATCTTTGTTTTAATTTGGAAAGTGTTTTCCTAATTCCAAAGTGTCCTCCATGTGGTGAGTCATGAAATTCTTCTATCAATCTATATTGTGTTATATTGTCTTTTATTTCTCTTGGCATTCTGTATATAATTATTTCTATATCGTTTTTCTTTATATTGTTATATTTTTCTTTCAACTCTTCGGCCGTTATATATTTAAATATTTCATCATTATCATATAGTACGTACTTCTTAAATTTCAATTTCTTTAATCTCAATAAAAGTTTCTCCAAAAATGTTCCTGAAAACATAGGATTTTCGCTTTTATTGCATATTATGCGCGTTATTTTATCATTTTTCTCTTTCAATTCTTTTTTCAATTCTTGCTGCAGCTTATTATCATATATAAATTCAATCTTTTGAGTACCCGTAATATTATTTATTGACGTACATTCCCACATCTGGAGGTGATCAGTCTCCTTTTGAGATATGCAGTCTTTTATAATATTTTCTTTTTTGTGAACGTTCTTTTTATCATCATATATATCTTTCTTTTTATTATTACTCTTATTTTTCATACTTCGTGTTATTGCCAAGGTTTTCTTTTCTTTTTCATCAATATAGATTGGAATCATGTCTCTTTTAATGTTTTAATGCCGTTTTGGCGAATTTTGGAAATGTTTAGTATCTAATTAATTCATTCAAATATACGTATTTATTTTACTTGAAAAATTCACAATTAATTTTTAGAAAATCCATAAATTCAAAAATCTAAGAAGTTTGAAAAAACGAATAAATTACATTGTGTATACATATGCCTTGCATTGATTGCATTATTTAAAGTTTTTATAAAAGTATGAATCTGTTGCCGATTTTCATAAAAAAAAAAATGTGAAAAATGTTAAAATGCAAAAAAAAAAATTTATTCTATTAATCCAATATCAATTTCTATTTTTGAGAAGAAAACTTTTCTCATTTATATGCATTAAAATTTCAAGTAAAAAAAATTTCTCTGATCTTTAATCTGATGGTCAACAATAATACGGTACTAATTATTAGAAAACTGCGGATAAGCTTGTGGTAAATTGATTAATAAATTCTTTATAACTAAAATTTGAATGACATTAATACTTTTACGGAATGTAGTTTGGTTATTGTTGCACATTATTGATTTTTTTGCTGGGGTATAGCATTATTTATTGGCTGCTGTTGTTGGGGAATATTATTACTTCCTACAGGTAGATATTCATTCTGAGATGGTACATTGTTTGAAACTGGTTGTTTCTGAGCTGTAGAATCATTTGCAACAGGTTGTAGAGGTAAATTATTAACTGTGCGTTGATGTTGTTGTTGTGGTGGCAAGGATGGATATTGCTGAACTGTTTGGTAAGTAACATTTGGATCATGCACATAATAACCCTGCGGCATATCTGGGTGAGGTGAAAGCAATCCCTGTTCAATATTTCGCTGGATTTCTTCATTTTTTATCCTTTCAAATTCGAAATATTCCTCGTGCGTATATTGCGGTTTTTTATCTATGGTGTGCCATTCTGAATCAACATTGTGTTCTTCTCTCTTTGTTTGTTCCACAAATTCTTGGAAACTAATTAGTTTTTCTCCATTGGTATCGGCTTGTTGAAATACATGTTCACGCATACGCTCCATTTCTTCAGTCCGTTCTCGCATATCGTCTTCTGGTAACTCAGACTGGTAAACCTTGTCTAGTTCTTTAACCGAACAAAGCTTCTTTTGAACGCGCAGGATAAAATTTTTATCTTGTTTATTTACAGTACTCCTTTTAGTTTAGCAGGATCGAAAAAAAATTTTTTTTTTCAGGATCTCCCAAATTTTAGTTTCGCAGGATCTCCCAAATTTTAGTTTCGCAGGATCGCCATGTAATGATTGTGGAAAAGGCAATATGTAAAGATTTAATAAAAAAAACTCTGCTTTCAGTATTTGCTAAGCTCTGCAGCCGCTTTTCTTCAGCACCCAACAGTGCCGATTTCAAATGAGAAATTTAAAGAAGCCAATTCAGCTGTTCAATAAATTCTGATTTTATTTTACAAAACTTCCAACTTATATACTAATTTATTCCTTGGTCAGCACTAATGTAGCACAACAACAAATCAATAGGGAATTTGGCGTTCTCACGGGAATTTACAATTTTTGACAAATTCTTCTTTTTTTTCTTTAGGAAAATAATTTATTAAAAAGTTTCAATACAAAAATCATATTACAACCTTCCCAATGCCAATAGTCCACTACAAAAAGTTTAATGCCCATTTGTGCTGACCAAACACAAAAACAAATTTATAATTTTAGCTGTTAGGCTTTAACAATGAAATTCTTAAAATTACTTATCGTAAGCAAAAATGAATTAAATTTCAAGTTCAATGTCTTGACGCAAATAAAAATGCTTATAGTGCTACAGTGCCTTAACTTAGTATAGATGCACTACATTTGTCATAAGTAAAAAATAAAATAAGCAAATTAAAAAAAATAAGCATGTGTATGGTTGGTAAAGAATAAATAACAATGGTAAGACTGTTGTAAGTTAGTGAGGTGTAATTTGAGCTCTTCATTACAAAAAAAAAGTTTTCACAAATTGTGATACGATGAATCAAATACAATTCTCGTATTACATTTACAGTGAAGGTTTGTATGAATAGCTGAAATATACATCAACTGACACCACAGAAGTGGACCAAACACAAGAACGCTGATGATGAAAGTGTAGCGGCTTTCGAAAACAGCATGTTGTTCCGTTCTGCTAGTGTTTGTCAGAATGATTTACACATTTGTCTTTGTTGTAATTTGTTCTTTGATAACTGTCACATGTAATTTGCCTTATAAAATATGATAAAGTTTGCTTTACTTAAATTCCTGAAGAAGAGAACCGATGGTGATCGAAATATGGAATAAAAAAATAAAATTTAAATAAAACAAAAAAAAGAAGTTTTATTTAATATATGACCTAGGGCCGGAATAAAAATAAAAACAAAAATTACATATCATTAGGTCGGAAAAATTAACAAATATATACTTAACTAACGGAAGGCACGCCGAAGAACATCAATATGAAATTAATAAAAAATATACATACTTATAGTAACAAACCAAACAAGTTTGTCATAAGTAAAAAATAAAATAAGCAAATTAAAAAAAAATAAGCATGTCTATGGTTGGTAAAGAATAAATAACAATGGTAAGACTGTTGTAAGTTAGTGAGGTGCAATTTGAGCTCTTCATTACAAAAAAAAAAGTTTTCACAAATTGTGATACGATGAATCAAAAACAATTCTCGTATTACATTCACAGTGAAGGTTTGTATGAATAGCTGAAATATACATCAACTGACACCACAGAAGTGGACCAAACACAAGAACGCTGATGATGAAAGTGTAGCGGCTTTCGAAAACAGCATGTTGTGCCGTTCTGCTAGTGTTTGTCAGAATGATTTACACATTTGTCTTTGTTGTAATTTGTTCCTTGATAACTATCACATGTAATTTGCCTTATAAAATATGATAAAGTTTGCTTTACTTAAATTCCTGAAGAAGAGAACCGATGGTGATCGAAATATGGAATAAAAAAATAAAATTTAAATAAAACAAAAAAAGAAGTTTTATTTAATATATGACCTAGCGCCGGAATAAAAATAAAAACAAAAATAAATATTAATTAACATACAAACGTATATATTGTTTCAATTATTGAAGAATATCACACATGGAAACACCACATTGACTCTAAGCTAACACAAATGAAGTTTAAATTAACCCAGATACATTGGCTGATTGGTAAAAATTCTACCCTCAGTCTAGATTGTAAACTTTTAATATACAAGTCGCTTTTGAAACTCATATGGTGTTACGGAATTCAGCTATGGGGCACTGCTTCAGCTTCCAATGTAGAGAGAATCCAACGAATGCAAAACAAAATATTAAGGTTAATAACATCGGCTCCATGGTACATGAAAAATTCAATTTTACATCGTGATTTAAATATGCCACCTGTGTCCGCTGAAATTGCAAAATATGCAGGCAAATATTTAACAAAACTCGAGTTCCATCCTAATCCCCTTGCTCGTAACATCTTGAACTTTCCTGGACACATCCGCTTAAAAAAGAGGGCTACTACGGCCTTAATACGCCACACTTCCGATGGAATTTTTTGAATATTTTTGTGCTTAACACATTTATGTATTATTAATTACTATCAGTAAGTTTATGTCCGACACTGGTTGGGCCTAATTATTATATTTATACTTAAGATTTGAACACTTATTGTTAGTTCAGTTTGAAGATACAATAAATTCATATTAGCAAAAAAAAAACTAAAGTATGGTGCCTATTTTGTATAATATGAAAATAAGATATGGAAAGGTGGTATAAAAAATATTGAAAAGTGCAAGAAGTCACAACACATAGAATATGCGAAGCTAGCCAACAGAAGTTGTGACGGCGAAAGCCGGTGTCCTCGTTTTTATCGTCCATTTATGGCCAACTGCAGCTATTAAATAATGAAGTATATTCTCTTAAATTAACTGAACTATTAAATAATGAAGTATTTTCTTTTAAATTAACTGAACAATTAAATAATGAATTATTTTCTTTCTTGTAGTTCTGATTTTCGTCCCTCAGGACTAAGCTGTTTGCTCCCCGTGCCATGAGTGACTGCATCATACAGGGCTCTTGGTAAACGTGGTTCACGCCCTTGGGTGAGAAACGCAGGTGAGTACCCGGTGGATTGTTTTGTGGTGATTGTTTTGATCGTACGGTTCGCACGTTCAGTTGGGTTCTCTTGTGGCATATATGGTGCTGAGAATTGTTGTCGTACACCCATATCGACTAGAAATTTCTTCACTATGCGTGAATTGAACTGGGTACCATTATCGGTTATCAAGACCTTGGGGACTTCATAGCGAGCAAGAATACGCTCCCGGAATGCTTTGACTACTCCTTCTGCTGTCGCCTTTCGCATCGGAATTAGCTCTACTCACTTTGAAAATTTGTCAAACATTACTAGCAGCATTGTATTGCCATGCTTTGAGCGGGGCAATGGTCCAACGAAATCGGCGCAGAAGGTGGCCCACGTCTCTTCTGGGATCTTCGTTAACATCTCTCCGGCAGGCTTTTGTTGACTTACTTTGTATTGCTGACATGACTTACAACGGCGCACATAACGTTTCACATCTCGGTACATGCCAGGCCAGTAGTATCGGTTCATGATTGTCATGAGAGATTTACGGAAGCCTAGCTGACTAGCGGTCACGCTATCGTACAGCACGCGCTGACGTTTTGCGGTGGCCACGCATAGTTTCCAAGGGTTATCGTCTTCGTCCGAAAAGTGGCGGGGAAAATTTCATTTCGAATTTGTGCCAACCATCGAGTAGTCAGAAAACTTCTCTTCTGCTTGGGATGCATTGCAGCTGCCAAGTCTTGCGACTGGAATGGGTTGACGAGATAGCGTATCTGCAACGACATTATTCTTGCCTTTACGATACTGGATTGTGAATGTATATTGTTGCAATTCTAGTGCCTATCGTGCTAGTCTACCTGTGGGACTTTCGAGGGAGTTTAGCCATTTCAATGCAAGGTGGTCGGTATTTATCACGAAGTGGTAACTCTCTACATACGCTCGTATTTTTCGTACTCCCCAGACTATGGCTAGACATTGCTTCTCAATAGTTGAGTAGTTCTTTTCCGCGCCATTCAGATGTTGGCTGGCGTATGCTATTACTCACTGGTGTCCGTTTGCAGCGTAAAAGTCTCCGAAAAATCGGGGCAAGCTAGAACTGGTGCTGTCGTCACTTTTGCCTTAATCGTCTCGAATGCTTCTTGCTGCTGGTTTCCCCATTTCCAATGTTTGCCTTTCTTTAACAATTGTGTCAGCGGCTGCGACACTGTTGCGAAATCGGATACAGACCATGAGCCCATACCCATATGGATCTGTCTTTATTCCCTCTTCACTGACTATATGACCCAGATATTTGGCCTCTTTGGTAAAAAAAATTTAATTTTTTGATATTAATTCTCAAATTAGCTTTTCGTAGCCTTTTAAACAACTCTTTTAGGTTTCGTAAATGTTCTTTAAAAGACCTACCCACCACAATGATGTCATTTAGGTACGCGAAAGCATGGGGTTCCATATCCGTACCTATTACGTTATCTAGAGCGCGTTGAAAGGTTGCTGGTGCCGAGTGGAGTCCGAATGGCATTACTTTCCACTGGTAGAGCCCGCGTCCGGGGACTGCAAAGGCGGTATATTGTTTGCTATTATTATCCATGGGTATCTGCCAGTTAACGCAATCTGTTCAGAATACTGTCAATGCCTGGCAGGGGATATGCGTCAGGTATGGATCGACTGTTTAGTTGTCGACAGTCCATGCATGTCCGCCAGGTGCCATTCTTCTTCTTGACCAAAGTAATTGGGAAACAGCCTTGGCTATGGGATGGCTCAATACATCCTTCTGCAATTAGCTTGTTGACTGCGGCTTCGATTACTCCCCTCCCAGATTTTCAATCACTGAGGATCACTACGAGGATTTTTATAAAACTCTTGGACCTTGTTTCGTAGCAGCTGGCGACTACAATACAAAACATACGTTCTGGGGATCGCGTATTATTATACCTCGAGGTCGATCGTTGTTCAACACAGTTTCAAAAATGGTCTTGGACGTCATTTCGAGCGGGGAGTCCACTTACTTTCCTACTGACATACAAAAAATTCCGGGTGTTATAGATGGCTTAAGTGTATGTCGTATGACATGGGCTATCACACCCCTCCAATCAACCTAACCTATACTAACCTACCTCACCCATATGTGAAAATGATAAATCGTGTTAATTGGCTGGGTTCAAAAAATATCTCAGTAGTCATTGTACGGAAATCTTTTTCTTCGTATATTTGAATTTTAGTTTCATCGATGTTACCACGTTTTATTGGAACAATGTGAAACACAACTAATATCACTTCTTTCCAATCAATTAACATTAACAGCACTGAAATTGCAAAGGGTAGAAAGGGAGATCACCAACGTACTAACGGATGCACATCATGAAAAAATTTGTCCACTTTTATTATCACCTCATCAGCTAAGGACTGAATTAACCACAATAAAAGCACATCTACCAGTACAACATGTGCTTCCAATTGAAGACAATAGTTTGGTTTAACTATACAAGCTAATGAAGACAAGTGCGGCCGTGACAAAAGACGAAGTCCTCATCGAGATTAGGTTGCAACTGATAGCTCAACAAATGCTAGAAATTTTGAAGAAAACTCCAGTCCCAACAGCAAGAGATAACGCTCTAATAGCCATCAAATCAGATGTATCTTTTCTAGCGGTGAATCCCCAGAGAGATGAATTTATTCCAGTTACAACCGACGATTTGTCAAGCTGCACTATAGCAAAAAGGGATACATATATATGCCACAACAAACAGCTTAGATTTAAAAAGGAGAAAAATTCCTGTGAAGTTAGTATCCTCAATAAGCAAAACACAGCAAACTGTAACATTACCCGGCTGATAGATAACACAACATGGACGCAATTGAAAAATCCGAATAAATGGATCTTTGCTATCACAACAGAAATAAAAATTTCAGCAGTTTGTGGCACTGAAGCCTCCCAATGGCTAATAAGAGGCACTGGGATAATGCAAATAAAACCAAATTGCATAATTAAAAACAACTTTCTCACTATACAAGGCCACTTTGATGCATCAAATAGCTTGCATACTTCATACGTTCAATTCAGCGACATTGATCAAGAAATTAAAAGAATTTTGAATACTAGCAATCAGTTTGAAACCCATCTAAATCAACTGAATAGCCTGCAAAAACAACTTGATGAGTCAACTATTGTACGATTACCAGAGCTAATCAGGTCCCAAAGCCAACATCACCACGCTGTAAGTTACACTGCACTTCTAATTTCTCTAATTATTTTAGTAGCCATCACAGTCAAGCTATACTCAATCTATAAGAAAAGAAAAAATCATAAGACCGCTCAACCGACACCACATTCTGTTCCCTTATCTCGACCTGTTACAATCGATATTGCAGATATCAACCCTAATGAACGTTTGTCACCAGTGACCGTTGGTCAACGCGGGGGAGAATGTTGATACTTACGTCAACGTAATTTTATTATTTTTTTTTGTATTTAATTATCATTATTAAAAATATTATTTAATTTCTGTTTTAAAGTTCATTACCCATTGTTGTTAACAAAGCATAATTTATTATTTAATTATCATTATTAAATACTTATATTACTTAAGTCCCGTTTTAAAGTTCATTAACCATTGTTGTTGACAAAGCAGAAATGATTGTTTTTAACTTTAAGTTTGCTACAAAAAAGTTATTTCGCAACTTTGGTTTATTCTACCTAGTAAGCAATTTAAATCAATTTATTGTAAAACAATTTTGTATGTATATAAGAATGAAAAATAAAGAAAATATCAATCAATCGTTTTAAAGAATTTAAGGTGTTTTATTTTGATTCATTTAGCGTTCTCCAGGTTCAAGTGCTTGTAAGAACAAATAAGGCAAAAATAGTTTCAGTTCAGATTTAAGTATGTGTTTGAATTGAAGTAAACTATCGCCTCTACGTACTGTTGTAGTTGGCCATAAATGGACGATGAAAACGAGGGCACCGATTTTCACCGTCATATACCCTCCCTTCTTACGAGAGCCTCTCAACTTTTACCGTTCTGCCTCTGGCTATAATGATGCGGTAGATCGCTCCATCCAGTTTGTGTAAAAATTTGCACCGTTGACCTGCCCTCTGCTCTACGGGCCTTTCCCATCTGGTCGACCTTTTGTCTTCTTATTGACATCACTGGCGCAGTGGTGAGCGCTACCGTAAGTGGTTCCATGGTTTGTAGCGTTTCCCCTGACACTTTGCTCTGCTTGCGCTTAGGTGGTATACTCGTCAATGTTGAAGGGAAAGAGCCCGAGCCGGATAGGTTGGGCGCTACCTGTATAATGGGGGACGCGTCTATTGATAGGCGTGGGGATGTCGTAATGGAGGGCTCGGATGAACTCGCTGAAAGCTTTCGCTAGTAGGAATTTGGAGGGGTTACCAATCTTTGTTGCGTAGTTTCCGATGTGGTTTTGGCCTCGTTGCAAACGGGTTGTGGTGCATCTAATTCTGACTTGGCTGCTGCGTCTTCGCGTTTTCTGCTGGCGGAATAATGCCTAGTTTCCTCCCTGGTATCTCTAGCAACTCATGACAACCGTCGAGTGGGCTACACCCTGACTCACGATCTTCACGTTCCAATATACCTGTTAAGCGCAGGCTCGTTTGCCTTGCTCAACTTTATCGAGATGTATAACTTGGTGCTTCACCAAGTTATTACTGTTCGTAGGGGTTTATTATCCTAGTAGTTCACCAGGATAATTCAAGCGATTATTTTCGGTTCAGTTGTTCAAGTGGTACACAAGAACAACGTAAACTGACTTGTTGTGAAAATGAAATTCAGCGATGTTTGCTGGATGAATGACAATCGTGCAATCACAAATTTTATTAAAAACTTATGGTATTTAAAGAAGAAAATTACAAATACAAATAATAAAGAAATACAAATACAAATAGAAATACAAAAAAAAAGTAAAAAATTTTAATTTTTAGCAGGCTGGAAACCGTTCATTCTTCTGATGCACTAATTATTTTCCCACCATTAGCAGAGAACAGATATTGGATTTCATAACTGTCTGGCTGGTGAATTAAATAAGAAAATTATTTTCTCACTGACAGTAAAGCCCAAACAGATATCAAATTTCTCCAACGTCTGACTAGTTATTTGATTTAGTACGTGTAAATAAAAATTTTGTTTTAATTTAGCTATGAATTATGCAAACGCGGTAATTCTCACGCCTAAATAAGAACGTAAAAAAGAGGTACGGATTTTGTTCAAGTATTACGAATTATGCAGACGCGGTAATTCTCACGCCAAAATGTGGGAAAAATAAGAACGTAAAAAAGAAGTACGGATTATGTTCAAGTCTTATTAATTCTATTGAGAGTTGTTTTTATTTTTGAATAAAGAATAAAAAAAACTCAAAAGAATTAACATCTTGCGGCCCCAAGGGGATTGAAAAGTGCGAATGAGCGATCTCCGGCAATTTACATATTTTGAAGTGGATTAAGTTGTTGGTTCCAATGAAACATTCCAGTTGGATCGTGGAGATGGTTGTGGTGCTTCGGGGATCGGTTCACGTCTTCTCCTCAACCTTTGCCTTGCTATCAGGGCCACTATCACAACTAAAATCAAGGCTAGTCCAACATAGCTGATGGTTAAGCTATGTATTTTATGGGTTCTTGCGAGAGGAAATTCTTTTCGTTGTGCCCTGACCTCATTCTGCAGATGGGTTATCTTCTCAATTGTCGAAGCATATGACAGGGGTTGTGTCATGTTGTTTACGCTTTCTTGGAGGTGAAGGAATGACATCCCATTGCTTGTATATGATGAATGCAAGTTTGAGGAGATGGTTCGATGCCCGTATATGGTAATAACATCATTTTTCATTGCACACCCTGCGGGAAGCGTGAGCAACCCGGTACCTTCCAGCAATTGTGAACTGCTTTCACCCTTGCATACTGTGCTTAGTTTTAGTTGCTGTTGAGTTGCGAGCAGCCACTGGTTCTTGTTATAAAGTTGGTACCATACGTTATTGCTGTTTATCAACTCTATGTTGCAGCTTGAGTCGGATTCATTGTTGAATAAATGTATCTCACAGCGACAAATTGGAGAGCCTTTATGATATGCAGCTTGAATGTGTGGGCATAAGAAAATGTTATGCTCAAGTTTATTGCAGGTACTTAGCTTCGATTCATCTAGAGGGAAATATTCGTCACGATGAGCGTTGAGAGCCATCATTTTAGTGGTTGGTATGATAGCCACTAAAGAGTTGTTCATTAGCTGTGGTACTGGAGTAATATAAAATAGGTCATATTGCCCTTGATGGGCTAGAGGGATGAACAAGGTGCAAATAATGTGCTGAGTTGAGATTGCTGCATGAGCCGTGACTACACCATATAAATGAATAATGTCTGCAACTGGAAGTACTAGATCTGCGGGAAGGTTTGCCTTTATGTTATCGATTTCACCCGAAAATTGTTGTGGGGTTAGTAGAACCGGACTAATTCGACCATGGTAAGTGTCCGCTAACAATGTGATCATAGATGTGTGCATTTTTTGTAAATTATTAGCAATTGTAAGTAACTGGACACTCAGTGATAAAATGACTTCCGATCGATGGTAACTGTCATTGGTTGTGAGGTAGAGTAGTTTATTTATTTTACCGTTCATTTTTTCGAAGTTATCTTGCGTGCGTTGTTCCGATTGCTTCATGAGATTCAGAGTCGAGTCGATAAACGATGTTTGATTCCGAAGAAGGCTTTGCAAGTGGGCTTCGTTGGTTTTTATACTATTAATAGTATCCGTCATTTCTGCTGCATATTTGGAGTCTAGAACGCCAAACAAGGAGCTTGCTATATTTCCAACGATGTCTATTGCTCCTCGTCGCTTCCTTTTTATGAAATTTTCCAAACCGTGCTCCATTTCATTTTTGAGATCTTGAAAATGGGATAGAAGTCCGTTGCATTGATGATTAAGGGATGAGTAATCGCAGGCCCTTTTCAGCGCAGAGGTACCGTTCACTAAAAGTTCTAATTCGTTATAGAACGGTGTCAGCTCAAAATAAATAAGGAGCTTCCATTCAGCGATGACAGGTTTAACTTGGCCAATATTTTCGAAATGTAATCCAGGATTGCTGGTGATTTGGGTGTACGTCACTTGTTGACATAGGATTAGAGGGAGAAATAATGCTATGAGTACTAGCAGACCTGTTGCGTTTAGAGTACAACGTTTTGAGGGTGGTTCATTTATGGTTTTGTTCTTGGGTGAGCTGTCTCTTTTTCGTTTCTCATCTGTTGTGTTATTGCTAACATTGGTTCCTGGTGGCTCCACAGGAAGAGGAGCCAGCAAGTGAATTGCTCGCTTAAGGATACCATCAGATGTTTTTACATCCGCTGTTCTGACAAGTCCGTCTGGACCGGGGTAAATTTCAGTTACTTTTCCAAGACGCCATTTCATGACTGGTGTGTTGTCTTTAATTATAACTATGGTACCCCGTTGCAAATTTTGAGCCTTGGTTTGCCACTTGTTTCGCTGCTGGAGTTCACTGAGGTATTCCTGCGACCATCGTTTCCAGAATTGATGTTTTATTTGTGACACTAACTCCCATCGTTTTGTAAGAGTTGTTGGAGTTGACCTGGCTGTTGCATCTACTTGTGCTGTAAGCGGTTCACCAATCAAAAAGTGGCCTGGTGTTAGTGCAGCCTCATCATTAGGACTATTCGGCAACGGTGCAATCGGTCTCGAATTAAGGATTGCTTCGACTTCTATGACCACGGTTTCCATTTCTTCATAGGTCAGAGACGCGTTTGCCATTTCTTTAACAAGTAACCTTTTTGCCGATTTGACTGCAGCCTCCCATAGTCCGCCGAAGTGTGGGGCTCGTGGAGGTATGAAATGAAAACTGATGCCTTTGCTGGCACACTCTTGTTGAATTTTTTCTTGAGCAGCTGTGGCGAAAAGAGCAGTTGACAACTCTTCTAATTGATTGCGAGCTCCCACAAAGTTTGTTGCGTTGTCACTGTAGAGATGCTGACAGTGACCCCTTCGGCCGATGAATCTTTTGAGTGCTCCAATGAAAGCGTCGGTTGTAAGGTCTGTTACAAGCTCCAGATGGACCGCCTTAGTGGAAAAGCAACAGAATACTGCAATATACGCCTTTTGGGGTCGCTTTCCTCGGGTTTTGAAGTGAACCCAGATTGGACCACAGTAGTCAACTCCTGCATTAATAAAGGGTCTCGCTGGTATTACTCTTGCTTCTGGAAGGTTTCCCATAATTTGCTGCAGAAGTTTTGGCTTCGCTCGTACACATTGCACACATTTATGCACAGTTTCCCGAGCCAAATGTTTGCCTTTAATGGGCCAAAAACGTTGTCTTACGATTGCTAGAAGTGCTCCAGGGCCACAATGTTTGTTTTCCCTATGTATTGACTCAAATATTAGTTTACTTATTGTGTCGTTATAAGGAAGCAACATTGGATGTTTGGCATTGAATGATAACGTGGATGCTTCTAATCTGCCTCCGACTCTTAGAATGTTATATTCGTCTAAAAATGGGGATAAGCTTTTTATTTGACTCGATCCTTTAAGGTCCTTTTTCTGTTGCAGCTGTTGAATGTCTTCTGTGAATGTGCATAGTTGGGTGGTTCGAACAATGATGGCAAGCGCATCGTGAAGTTCAATAGGTGTGAGAGTTTGTTGGGTTTGTCGCTCGGGTTTGGGGGTTCTGGCATTTTTAATGAATCTTAAAATGTATCCTATGATACGTTGGAGCCTTTTTAGTGAATTTCGGTGATTGATGCTGTGCAAAAGGTTTTCACTATTGACAGCAATGAGTGAGATGTATGATCCTTGCTTTTGTTCAGGGGTCGGCAAATTAGGATCTAGGCCAAAACTGGGAGGCCAATGTTTCTCGTCTCCATGAAGAAAAAATGGCCCATACATCCATTGGGGTGTATGCTGTAACTGTTGTGGATCCAGTCCTCTTGATATGATGTCTGCTGGGTTATCTTTAGAACTTACATGACGCCATTGCTCAGGTAGCGTGTTTTCTTGAATTGAAGCGATTCGATTAGCCACAAATGTATGAAAGGAAGAAGATCTTGAATTTATCCACGATAAGACTATTTTTGAGTCGGACCAATAGAATGTTGGCGTTGTATTCATATCCAAGTCTAATTTCACTTTTGCAGCTAAGTTAGCACCCAATTGTGCGGCACATAGTTCCAGTCTAGGCAGTGTTTGCTGTTTGAGTGGAGTTATCCGTGATTTCGCACATAACAAATATACTCTTATTGTTTTGTTTGGTAGAATTGTTCTCACATATATTGCAGCGCCATACGCCTTTTCGGAGGCATCGGTAAAAACGTGAAGTTGAGTCTTGCTAGGAAGAACTCCTTTATAGATATGCCGATGCACTTGAAAGCTTTCAAGTTCGCTTAGATTGCTTCGAAAGGTTCGCCAGCGTGAGTCAAATTCTGAAGGAACAGCCTCGTCCCATGAGAGATTCAAGGTCCATAATTCCTGGATAAACATTTTTGCTCTGGCAACTACTGGCGACAGTATTCCTAGTGGATCAAAGATTCGCGCCAAGTCTGATGTGACTGTTCTTTTAGTCACGGCTTTAATTGTTTGAATGTTGACCTTGATCTTAAGTAGGTCATCTTTAGGTACCCATACCAATCCCAGTGTTTTAGTGTAATCAGTTTCGTCTGAGAAGTCAAGACTGACTTCTTGGTCATAACTGGGAATGTTGCGGAGCAGCTGGGCATTATTAGCGCACCATTTTCGTAAATGGAATCCGTACTTGGCCAGGACGTCTTGCAGCTGGCGCTGAGTTTCTAGGGCTGTATTCAGGCTATCAGCTCCACCCAGCCCGTCATCGACATAAAAGTTCTTTTCCAAGAAACTGGCTGCCAAAGGAGCTTGCATCTTATTATCCTGGATTATTTCCTTCAAACATTTGATCGCCAGATATGGTGCTGGTCTAGTACCATAGGTAACGGTATTTAACTGGAAATAACTAATAGGCTCAGAGGCATTATTTCGCCAGAGGATTATCTGGTACTGTCGGTCCTTGGGGTGGATATAGATTTGGCGGTACATTTTTTCGATATCTGTTGTGAATACGAAACGGGGCAGCCGAAATCGCAATAGAACCGTAAATAGATCATTTTGTAGCGGTGGTCCAGTGTGGAGAATATCATTTAAGGATTTTCCTGTAGACGTTTTTGCTGACGCATCGAAAACTACTCTGAGTTTAGTAGTACTACTTTCGGGTCGCAAAACGCAGTGGTGAGGAATAAAGTATGTATGCCCCTTTACTTCGTCTATATTGATTTTCGACATGTGCCCCATTGTTTCGTAGTCTTTCATAAATAGCGCATATTGTTCCTTCAATGAAGCGTCTTTTGATAATCGACGTTCTAGTGCGAGGAACCGGTTGAATGCGATACTATGTGAGGACCCTAATAAAGATGGTTCAGCACAAAACGGCAGTCGTGCTATGAATCGACCTTCATGGTCACGTGTGGTATGCTGATTGAAATGTGCTTCGCACTGTGCATCGAAAGGTGATAAATTTTGCTCTCTTCCTTCAACCTCCTCGAGTTTCCAAAATCGCTCAATAGCTGTATTCATTTTATCCTCTTCTGTTAAGACTCCGCAGATTCCTGATGAGAGCCTTTCACCAGATACCTTACCCGATACGATCCATCCAAAGGCTGTATTTTGTAGGAGTGGAAGGTCCTTGCCTAATTTGAGTTGTCCGATCTTGAGTAGTTGATGATAATATTCCGCCCCTAACAAAATATCGATTTTTTCTGGACGGTTGAAGGTTGGGTCCGCTAATGCTACGTTGCTAGGAATTGACCACCTGTCGATTGTAAGCGATTGAGCGGGTTGAGGGGAAATAATTTGCGGCAATACGAATGCTTCAAGCCGTGTTGAAAAATTGTTGAGCCGAGATTGTAGCGTAATGTTGACTCGGTGTTGAACCTTGGTACGGTTTTTTCCAATACCGTTGATTGAAACAGAAGTAGTCCGTGCTGGGAGTCCAAGCCGGTTGACTAATCGTTCTGTGATCAAATTGACTTGTGATCCTGAATCAAGGATTGCCTTGCATTCAGTTTCCAGACCATTAGCCTTGACCTTTACCAACGCTGTTCCCAGTAGAACATATGGTCTTTTATTAGTGTCACTTCCCGCCATGCTTTCAGCTTCTGTTGGTGTGCTGACTAGAGATGTCGCGTGTTGCGTCGTGGAGTTATTCGTTGTAACTGTTTCATTGGCTGACTCTGTTTCCGCCTTCCTGGATATTGAATTCTTTTGCGGGGCTTGTTCCAAGTGTACAAGGGTGTTGTGCATTTTTCCACATTTTTGGCAGCGGCCTAAAATTGTGCACTGTTTGGTCAAATGATTGTGACTAAAACAATTAACACACATTTTATGTTTCTGTATCAAGTTTAGTCTGTTTACAGGGCTTAGCTGGATGAATTCTCTGCATCTATACAACGGGTGATATTCTTGCTTGCAAACTAGGCATCGTTGGTTCTCATGGCGGGGATGTGCCGTAAGCGTGCATGTTTTGCTAGCAGGAGAAACTGTCTTATCTTTGTGTCCTATTGCCTCCAGAGTGTGGAAGTAGTTCTCCAGAAAGGTAAGAAATTGGCTGACTGGTTGCATTTCCTTTGGGTTGAGTATCGATTGCTCATATTGAGTGTATACAGTTTTGTCCAACTTTTTTACCAGAAGGTGGAGTAGGAGTGGATCCCATGTCGAGATTTCGAGCCCCATATTAGAAAGAGCAGCCAGACATTCTCTCGTTGTATCGTGCAATCGCTTAATGGCCATTAACGTCGATGCACCGGATGGTTGGTCTAGCAGTCTCTGAACCGCTGTTGCCACTAGTAGTCGTTTATTATCATATCGATCCTGTAGTAACTGCCAAGCGGCTATGTAATTGTCTCCAGTAACAGCGAGATGATTAATAAGCTTCGCTGCTTCACCAGTAACGTTGGTCTTTAGATAAAACATTTTGTGAGCGTCTGACATCTGTTGCTCATGAATAGTTTTCTTAAATAAGTCAGAAAACGATGTCCATTTCATATAATCACCTTCAAATTTCGAGAGAGTGATTGTGGGTAATGGTAGGGTAGATGGTCTAGCCATAGTCTCTGTGGATGAGAGGCGATTGTTGTTAGCCGTGGTAAGCTGGATGATCGCTAACTGAGCGGCTTGTTCGAGGTGGATGTATCTGCTTGTGTCATAACCGGCGAGGTCTGGATCGGAATATTTATCTAACACTTCATCATTAAGTAGTTCTAGCTGTTGCCATAGTTTGGTGATTGTGGCCTTTTTAACTTCGTAATAAGGCCCATCCTGACCTGACTGCAACTGAAGGCCTTCTAGCTGTCTATCCAGAGCTGCCATCTTTCCTAGGGAGCGGTTGATTAAACCATCGTGGCCACTTGTAGGTTGAGGTTTCGTGGATGGGGGGTTGTTAATGATTTCGGACTGGTCGCCCCCTTTTGGCGGTGGATCAATAGGGTTTTTGGCGATTGCTCCCTTACCTTGGTAAGTGTGCTCGCGTTCCATCAGCGCTATATATTTGGATGCCATTGACTGGATTTGACTATAGCGGTCTGCAGTGAAGTATTCATCTTCCATATCAATATCCTTTAGAGTCCGCAATTTGGTATCTGCCTCATCGAATTCTTTCCAAGCTGTAGTCAGCCGGGCCAATCGTTCTTTGTAGTACGCTGGGGTTTTGCGGCTAGCTGGGTCCTTGGTAAAGTTGCGGATGATGGTGGCGATACGCTCGCCGATCTCCTTTAGTTGGTGAAGAAGCTGCTCTGCGGTTTCCATATTGCTTTGTTGATGCCCTATAGAGGTTAATTGAGAGTTGGATTAAGCTGCTTGTTAGTTGTGATGCAACGTTGTCTGTGATTAAGCGCCTGTAGTTTGTGGTTGGCCGCTGATATTTTGGGTTTAAATTGTTCGCTTGAAGGACTTTAAGTTTTCCTAAACCCGATGTCCTGTCTCGGTCGCCAAAATGTTAAGCGCAGGCTCGTTTGCCTTGCTCAACTTTATCGAGATGTATAACTTGGTGCTTCACCAAGTTATTACTGTTCGTAGGGGTTTATTATCCTAGTAGTTCACCAGGATAATTCAAGCGATTATTTTCGGTTCAGTTGTTCAAGTGGTACACAAGAACAACGTAAACTGACTTGTCGAAAAAATGAAATTCAGATGTTTGCTGGATGAATGACAATCGTGCAATCACAAATTTTATTAAAAACTTATGGTATTTAAAGAAGAAAATTACAAATACAAATAATAAAGAAATACAAATACAAATAGAAATACAATACAAAAAAAAAGTAAAAAATTTTAATTTTTAGCAGGCTGGAAACCGTTCATTCTTCTGATGCACTAATTATTTTCCCACCATTAGCAGAGAACAGATATTGGATTTCATAACTGTCTGGCTGGTGAATTAAATAAGAAAATTATTTTCTCACTGACAGTAAAGCCCAAACAGATATCAAATTTCTCCAACGTCTGACTAGTTATTTGATTTAGTACGTGTAAATAAAAATTTTGTTTTAATTTAGCTATGAATTATGCAAACGCGGTAATTCTCACGCCTAAATAAGAACGTAAAAAAGAGGTACGGATTTTGTTCAAGTATTACGAATTATGCAGACGCGGTAATTCTCACGCCAAAATGTGGGAAAAATAAGAACGTAAAAAAGAAGTACGGATTATGTTCAAGTCTTATTAATTCTATTGAGAGTTGTTTTTATTTTTGAATAAAGAATAAAAAAAACTCAAAAGAATTAACAATACCACTGAAATTCGTGTTCGGGATGCTGTCGATTGAAGGTCCGCTCTCGCCATGTGTCTGGGGTACTTCTAGATTATTTCTCTTCAGCTGCGCTACGCCTTGAGCTGCCCGGAAGGTGGCGTGCATTTGTGTTGTGCTCAATTGAAAACACGTGGTGGTTGGTCCGCTTGTTCGGCTGGCAACTGCACATCTGCGCTTCTTTTTTGCCGAGGGAGTGTCCTCTTCTCC
Source organism: Germaria angustata (assembly GCA_963681545.1). Taxonomy (NCBI): domain Eukaryota; kingdom Metazoa; phylum Arthropoda; class Insecta; order Diptera; family Tachinidae; genus Germaria; species Germaria angustata. Next base: position 76,733,259 of record OY813000.1, on the reverse strand, counting down.
GAAGAACATTGTTTTCCGTCCTTTGCTGTTTTCTTCTTCCATACGTCTCCTAAATTTTCGGCAAGTTGTTTGAAAGTGCTTCTCCATTTTTCTTCTTATTTCTCCTATTATGAAATTTTAAAAACATTGATTATAAATATGCTAAGTTAGGTATTAAAAGGTTTTATGTCTTGTAAACGTGCTGTTTTTATATTATTGTTGGTCCTATCTTGTACTTGAATGATGACTGTTGATATAAAAGACCTTATGACATAAGATTCCCCAAACTTTGGAGCCAGCTTCGCTGCAAAATCGTCGATTGCTTTCGATAGTGGATGTTGTCTCAACAACACTAAGTCACCTATCTCAGGTTTCCATTTTCACCGCCTCAGATTATAATGTCGCTTCTGTTTTTCAGCGGCTTTCATCAGATTCTTTCTTACTGTGGTAAAGACCTCTTGTAGTTCTGATTTTCGTCCCTCAGGACTAAGCTGTTTGCTCCCCGCGCCATGAGTGACTGCATCATACAGGGCTCTTGGTAAACGTGGTTCACGCCCTTGGGTGAGAAACGCAGGTGAGTACCCGGTGGATTCAGCAACGCTGGTGTTAATGGCCAATATAACCTCCGGGAGTACCTCATCCCAGTTATGGTGTTGCTCGCTCGCAAATTGGGCGATGATTGTTTTGATCGTACGGTTCGCACGTTCAGTTGGGTTCTCTTGTGGCATATATGGTTGCTGTGAATTGTTGTCGTACACCCATATCGACTAGAAATTTCTTCACTATACGTGAATTGAACTCGGTACCATTATCGGTTATCAAGACCTTGGGGACCCCATAGCGAGCAAGAATACGCTCCCGGAATGCTGTGACTACTCCTTTTGCCGTCGCCTTTCGCATCGGAATCAGCTCTACCCACTTTGAAAATTTGTCAAACATTACTAGCAGCATTGTATTGCCATGCTTTGAGCAGGACAATGGCCCAACAAAATCGGCGCAGACGGTGGCCCAAAGTGGTTCAGCTTCATATGATTGGTGGCATTAATATAAGGAAACATCGTAGAGTCTTGAATTTTGGTATATACTAACATTAGGTTGTGATAAACAAATACTGCAAATATGGAAATAATCCGAGCACAACCACGCCTACTTCACATATAACACAAAAGTTAAAAATCGTCGTACAGTCATTGCTCATTGCAATTTTATGATAACATTAATGAATGGTGAAAAAATTAGCAAAATCTACTAACAGCCACGCCCACCTCCCACATAAAATAACCACATAAAATGCAAAAATTTCCTTGTTAAAAAGCTTAAAAAAGCTACACAGGTTTAAATTTTCGTGTTTTTATTTGATTAAAACATAAATGAAAAAACAAAAAAAAAATTTTAATTGATCTACGTTATTAACTGATAAGTTCGTATTATTTGTTGTAATAATATCGCAAACTACATCAATGTTATTATCACAATCTAATAAAAGATCAAAAATTTCATAATAAGATAACTGAAGATTGTTCATATTTAAAATTTTTTTTGCTATTTGTCACTTCAAAAACAATAAACTAATTATTTATTTAATAACAACTAATAATCACAGCTGATAAGAAATTCAAAACAATAACGTAATAAGCTGTAATCACAAAAACAATGCAACTAATAATCACAGCTGATTAAAATATTGAACTTTCAACAACAACAAAAACAACACTATAAATAATGGTTAGAAGTTATTACTTTGTATTGCAAAAAAACATAGGGAAAAAGTGGGGAATAAAAAATACTTAAAGAAGGGAAAAGTAGTGATTTTTTTGAAAAGCGTAGGGATTTTTCAAAATTATAAATGGCATCACTGATAAAAAGTGTAATAATTTCTATGTTATTCAATTAGAAAGCACATATTTTCAAACTTCGGTTTTGATATTGCATTTTGCAATATAGTAAGCAAAAAAAGAAAGTTGTTATTGAATGCGCAATAACATGCTTGTGAAGGAAATTTTTCCTAATTTTTTTAAGTTTTTTATATCGGAATTGCTTACGAGCAAAAACGAGCAGCTGAATTTTTAATAAATCGTTAGCTGAGACTTCAAACTTGAATGTGATATAAGTCTGGGGCCCAAGCCAGTTTGAGATCAATAGATACAAGCCATAGAAGTTAAAGAAAATAAGTATTTTTGGACAATTCTTAGTAGTAAAAATTTTCTTTTAATTTTGAAATTTTTTTATTTGTATATTTATATATAATTTACGGCATCCAAATGTATATAAAAAATTATTATGGTATCATTATAAGAGTATCTTGAAAGCACGAAGCGATAGAATGTAGCATATGTATATAATACGGTCATTTGAAACGCAATCACTTAGTACAAATTTGAATGTCTCTGGAGAAAAAAGTAATAAAGATATAAGCCTAATATTTCTGGTACATGATAACTAGATTGTTTATTATAAACTGTAAAAAAATCAGGTAAATCAGAAGACATAAAAAAATGAATTAATGCCGCTCTTGAACCAATGTGTGGCCCACGGCTCTTCTGGGATCTTTGTTAACATCTCTCCGGCAGGCTTTTGTTGACTTACTTTGTATTGCTGACATGACTTAAAACGGCGCACATAACGTTTCACATCTCGGTACATGCCAGGCCAGTAGTATCGGTTCATGATTTTGATGAGAGTTTTTCGGAACCCTAGGTGACCAGCGATCACGCTATCGTGGTTTTCCTGCAGCACGCGCTGACGTTTTGCGGTGGTCACGCATAGGTTCCAAAGGTTATCGTCTTCGTCGGGAAAGTGGCGGGAAAAATTTCGGTATATTTCTTGGCCAACGAGAGAGTAGTCAGAAAACTTCTTTGGGTTCTTGTGGATTCCTCGCCGCAGCTTCTGAATCCATACACACTCTTCTGCCTGGCATGCATCGCAGCTGCCAAGTCTTGCGACTGGAATGGGTTGACGGGATAGCGTATCTGCAACGACATTATTCTTACCTTTAGGATACTGGATTGTGAATGTATATTTTTGCAATTCTAGTGCCCATCGTGATTGTTTACCTGTGGGGCTTTCGAGGGAGTTTAGCCATTTCAATGCAAAGTGGTCGGTAATTATCACAAAGTGGTAGCCGTCTACATACGCTCGCATTTTTCGTACTCCCCAGACATTCCTTATCAGTAGTTAACTAGTTATTTTCCGCGTCATTCAGGTGTCAGCTGGCGTAAGCTATTACTCGTTCCTCTCCGTCTAAAACTTGGGTGAAGGCAGCTCCTAAGCCACAATCACTGGCGTCCGTGTACAGCGTAAAAGTCTCCGAAAAATCGGGGCAAGCTAGAACTGGTGCTGTCGTCACTTTTGCCTTAATCGTCTCGAATGCCTCTTGCTGCTGGTTTCCCCATTTCCAATGTTTGTCTTTCTTTAACAATTGTGTCAGCGGCTGCGACACTGTTGCGAAATCGGATGCAAATGATACATGAGACAAATCCGATACCATGAGGCCATACCCAAGAACTGACGCACCTCCCATATATTTTTCGGTGGCTGCATTTCCACAACGGCAGCTACTTTCTCTGGATCTGTCTTTATTCCCTCTTCACTGGCTATATGACCCACATATTTGGCCTCTTGGGTGAAAAATGCATTTTTCGATATTAATTCTCAAATTAGCTTTTCGTAGCCTTTTAAACATCTCTTTTAGGTTTCATAAATGTTCTTTACCCACCACAATGATGTCATATACATAGGTACGCGAAAGCATGGGGTTCCATATCCGTACCTATTACGTTATCTAGAGTGCGTTGAAAGGTTGCTGGTGCCGAGTGGAGTCCGAACGGCATTACTTTCCACTGGTAGAGTTCGCGTCCGGGGACTGCAATGGCGGTATATTATTTGCTATTATCATTCATGGGTATCTGCCAATACCCGTTCTTCAGGTCCATACTGCTAATGAATTTCGCGTAACGCAATATGAAAGTCCATGCATGTCCGCCAGGTGCCATTCTTCTTCTTGACCCAAGTAATTGGGAAACAGTCTTGGCTATGGAATGGCTCAATACATCATTCTGCAATTAGCTTGTTGACTGCGGCTTCGATTACTCCCCTCCCAGATTTTCAATCACTGAGGATCAATACGAGGATTTTTACAAAACTCTTGGACCTTGTTTCGTAGCAGCTGGCGACTACAATACAAAACATACGTTCTGGGGATCGCGTATTATTATACCTCGAGGTCGATCGTTGTTCAACACAGTTTCAAAAATGGTCTTGGACGTCATTTCGAGCGGGGAGTCCACTTACTCTCCTACTGACATACAAAAAATTCCGGGTGTTATAGATGGCTTAAGTGTATGTCGTATGACATGGGCTATCACACCCCTCCAATCAACCTAACCTATACTAACCTACCTCACCCATATGTGAAAATGATAAATCGTGTTAATTGGGTGGGGTTCAAAAAATATCTCAGTAGTCATTGTACGGAAAACATCAAGCTAAGAACTTCCGATGATATTGAATTTAACAGTGCCAATCTTACCGAAAATATTAAACAGGCTGCTAAACATGCCACTAGCTCCCTTCCGCAGACTGGGTTTAATAGAATTTATTCTGCGGTTATTGAACGTCTCGTATGTGAAAAAGCAAGAGCTAGAAGGGAATGGCGACAGCACAGATCACCCCAACATAAAATCAGACTTAAAGAATGCACTAAACGACTCCAAGAGTTACTTGCATCTGAAAAATCTGCTTCTCTTAAAAACTATCTGGAAGGTCTCGATGTCACAGCAGCATCTAATTACGCCTTGTGGCGCGCTATTAAAAAACTTAAAAAACTCGTAGAGTTTAAATCACCCCTGCGCACTTCTACCGGAGGTTGGGCAAGAACCAATACTGTAAAAGGTAACATATTTGCTGAGGATTTAAAATGCGTATTTACTCCAAACACATGTACTGGTGTTGTTGATTTGTCGAGTGTAGTTGCTCTTCCCCCTCGAAGTTTAAGATGTATGATGTACAAAAACTAATTGCTGAAACCAACCCGAAGAGAGCTCCGGGTATTGATGAAATTAGTAACAAGATGCTGATGAAGTTATCTCGTATTGCTATTAGAATCCTGTTATTTATTTTTAATGGCATTTTACGACTGGAGTATTATCCACACAGCTAGAAACTTGCCATGGTCAAAATGATTCCAAAGGCGGGCATAGATCTTACCAAAGCTGAGTCACATAGACCAACAAGTTTACTGTCAACAACTTCAAAGCGCTTTGAAAAACTGCTCATTACAAAATTGTCCCCAATTCTAACTTATAATGGGTGCATACCAAATGATCAATTTGGTTTTAGAAGTCAGCATAGCACCATTGAACAAACTCATAGATTGGTTCATTTCATAAGAAGAACATTTGAAGAAAAGAAGTATTGTTCTTCTCTCTTTATTGATGTTTCTGTTTTTGTAAAGTTACATTCTTGCCCGGAAGTTCACTGTTGTGGAAGGAGACTTCATGAGTGTGCCCGAAACTATCTCATCCGGTGTGCCACAGGGGAGTATACTGGGGCCAGTTTTGTATTTGATTTATACCTGTGATATGCCTTTGAGCAGTAATATCCTCACTTCTACTTTTGCCGATGATACAGCCTGCCTTAGTATGCATGAAAACCCTCACGAGGAATCATATTATCTTCAGGAAGATATTAACCTCTTACATTTATCGCATAAATACTTATGTTTGTTGGACAGTGGCATGAAGTTATGATACCTTTTCTAACTAAATCTTTTGTCATTTTATATTTTGTATCCATATGATTAGTTTTGAAGAAAAATATATCTTCTTTTAAAAGGCGTAAGCAGCTTTGGTTATCATTAAATATTGTTGTTGGTTCATCTGCTGGTTGATGAAAATCTTTCAAAAGTTGTTTTATCCATTTTGCTTCTTTAGCTGTTTCTGACAATGAAATGTACTGCCTCACATGTTGATGTAGCAACTAATGATTGTTTTTGACATGACCAGGAAATTGTCCCACCATTGTAAAAAAGTAATCTTCCACTATTTGACTTTCTTTCAATTCTCTCTTCTGCCCAGTTGGCATCAGCATATCCAACTAATTCTTGTTTTTCTTTTTTATTACTTAGTAGTAATTTGATGTTTGCTGTGGTTTTTAAATATTTCAAAACACGTTTGCATTGCTCCCTATCTTCATTTGTGGGATTTGACACTTTTTGAGATAAAATGCTTATAGGTGCTGCTATATCAAGTCTGGTATTCACTGACATATACAATAAATGACCAATAAGTTTTCGATATTTGTTATTATTTTCGAGAGGAACTGTGTCTCCTCCTTTCCCGTAACTCCGATCCATTGAAGTTTTAGTAGGCTTTGCATCTTGGAGTCCAAATTCTCTTGCAGTTTTGTCTATATATGCAGATTGACAAAGTTGAAAATTATCATTCTCATCTTTTAAGTTTCCCAAATCTTGCAAAACAAATTTACTAGATAATTTACTAATAACGAAATCTGTTTGCTCTTGAGTACAACAAACTAATATGATTTCGTGTAAGATCTTGCCGATTGCTTTAATCCATATATACTCTTCTTTAACAAGCATACTACATTTTCGTTTCCTTGTTGGAATCCTTGAGGTTGTTTCATACAAATTGTTTCAGACAATTTACCGTTCAAAAACGCTGTCTTAGCATCAATGTGGTTAATAACCATATTATTCTTTCCAGCTATTGAAAGCAAAATTATAAATGTTATATGTGATACAACGGGAGCAAAAAACTCATCGTAATCAATTCCATACTTCTGCGAAAACCCTTGATCCACAAGGCGGGTCTTAAAACGGCATATATCACCATCAACATTTCTCTTTATTTTGTAAACCCATTTACTGCCAACAGCATTTGACTTCTCAAGTAATAAAACCAAGTCCCAAGTTTTGTTATTTTCCATTGATTCCATCTCTTCCTGCATAGTCGCAAGCCAATGCTCCCTTTCATCACTCTTGATAGCTTTTTGATAACTTGTTGGCTCTTTAACTTCTCCCTTTGACCAAATTTCGTCCATAAATCTTCTTGTTTCTTTTCCTTTATTTACTCTAATTGCAAACTCACTTGCTTCTAGGGCAATAGAGTTAGGTAATATAAGCTTGGAATGCGCGAAACCCTTCGATGCAGTTAAATCCGAGCTAAAGACTTGGGCATATAGGGGCCATTCAACTCTCTGGAATAACGGAACCATGGGAATCAATACAAAAATTCTATGGGGAGATCCAGACGAGAGAAGAACGAGGGAGCTGCTAAAACTTAGTAAGCTCGAACTAAGTAGAATAATGGGAGTTGTCACAGGGCACTCTCAACTACTGGCACATCTTAAACGCGTCGGAATAGCGGGAGGAGATGAATGTAGAGCATGTGGGGAGGAGAGCGAAACATTGGAACACTATTTGTGCCAATGCCCCGCCTTCTCACAAATAAGATCCCGATATCTTGGGGGTGACATCTTACCGGACATAAGCCGATTACGGGGAATATGCTGAAGGAAATTAAGGAACTTTGTGAGTGACACGGAGTTTCTCTAGACCTTTGGGTCAATGTGTTATGGTTAAATTCAAAGGAGCGCACAACAAGCCTTCACTGGCTTAGGTGTATGTCGTATGACATTGGCTGACATACCCCTCCAATCAACCTAACCTAACCTAACCTAACCTACTCTAATTGAAATCCTGGTAGCTGTGTGAGTATTCGAAATCACTTGTTCTTCAGTATCACAATCATCAGTAGTTACTGAAATGTTTTTATTGATTACTATATTCTCTTCAGTTTCACTGATATTCTCTTCCTGAATCAATAACGGTGTGAAAGTTTGATTATTTTGTGTATCAAAACTTAAGGATACTTCTTTATCAATAGAATTATCTGTAACATCTGTAAATCGAACATCACGACTTATGACAAGTTTTTTTAGTTTTACTGTTGTAGCAACAATAAGCTTTTGAAGTGTTATCATAACCGAGGAATATCATTTCCTGTGATGTAGTTTACGCCTTCTTTCAGAAGGAATATGCATAAAACATTTAGATCCAAAATTATGGCAATTTTTTAAGCTCGGTTTTGAGTGATACCATAGTTCATACGGTGTTGTATTTACAACCTTTGAAAAAATTCTATTTTGAATGTAATTTGCAGTTGATATAGCCTCACCCCAAAATGTATGCGGTAAATTAGCATCAATAAGCATGCACCTTGCCATCTCAACCAAGGTTCTATTTTTTCTTCCTGCCCTCCCATTTTGTTGGGGACTATATGGAGCGGTTAATTGAACTTCTATTCCTTCAGACTTTAGATACTTAGTCAAATTCTTTGACGTATATTCTCCACTATCTATCAGACTGAAAAATTTTAGGAATACAACCAAAACTCGTCCGACAAAACGAGATAAACTCTTTTATAATATCCTCAACTTCGGATTTTTTGACATTAAACGTATTGTTGTAAAACCAGAGTAATCATCTATAAAACTTATGAAATATTTCTTCCCCGATGGAGTAACGGTCTGCATTGGTCCACATACATCCGTATGGATTAACTGCTGATTTAGTACATGACTGCCTTGGAAATGGAGTTCTAGTTAATTTTCCCTTAGAACAACTTTCGCAAATTTCTTTTATGTTACATTCAACAATTTTAAAATCGTTTAATAAGTTTTCTGAAATCCTTTTACGTATTGCTGCTGGGTCGCGACGCCCTTATTTACAGTGCCACTGATGAATGCAATTTTCATTATGTTGCATTATGACGTTTACATTTTCACACTGGCGTAAAATATACATCTCTCCATCAATATCAGCAACTCCAACGTTTTTATTTTTGAAATTTATAAAGCAAAGATTGCTTTTAAACTATACATCGAAACCAACCTTCGTTAACTGCCTCACTGATATAATATTTCCCACTAAATTTGGCGCATATAAAACTTCTTTTACCAAAACTGAATTTTCGTTTCCTTCTGTGTCATAAAATGCAAATTCACCAGACCCGATGCCCTAAATTTTTACCATTTCTCCGTTTGCTAGTTCAATAGAACTCTTATATGATTTTCCAATCTTTGGAAAAATTTGGAATCGTTAACTGCATGTCGCGTAGCACCTGAATCTACTAACCAGCAAAACTTCTTATTTTTACCAAATTTAAAAAGAAAGTCTTCAGATTTTAGTTTTTCTTCAGCAGAATTGATTTTGTTAAAATTCATATTAATTGTTTGCTTCTGTTTCCAATTTTTATATTTGCCACAATTTTTCTTTAGGTGGCCAGGTTCTTTACAAAAATAAAAAAAATTTTTTCCCACTAATTTTTATTTTTTGTATCTTCATTAAACTGAACTAACAATAAGTATTCAAATCTTAAATATAGATATAATAATTAGGCCCAACCAGTGTCGGACATAAACTTAGTGATAATAATTAATAATACATAAATGTCATGTTAAGTACAAAAATATTTTCAAAGAATTTCATCTGGAGTGTTGCGTATTAATGCCGTAGTATCCCTCTTTTTTAAGCGGATGTGTCCAGTGAAGTTCAAGATGTTACGAGCAAGAGGATTAGGATGGGACTCGAGTTTTGTTAAATATTTGCCTGCACATTTTGCAATTTCAGCGGTCACAAGTGGCATATTTAAATCACGATGTAAAATTGAATTTTTCATGTACCATGGAGCCGATGTTATTAACCTTAATATTTTGTTTTGCATTCTTTGGGTTCTCTCTACATTGGAAGCTGAAGCAGTGCCCCATAGCTGAATTCCGTAACACCATATGGGTTTCAAAAGCGACTTGTATATTAAAAGTTTACAATCTAGACTGAGGGTAGAATTTCTAGCAATCAGCCAATGTATCTGAGTTAATTTGAGTTTCAATTGTGTCAACTTAGAATCAATGTGGTGTTTCCATGTAAGCCGTCGGTCAAGGTGTATACCAAGGTATTTCACCTGAGAATGTTGAGGAACAACTTAATTGTTGATTCGAATGGGGGAACAAGTGTCTCTTCGTAGTGTAAATGTGACATGAACACACTTTTGTTCATTTACTTTTATTCTCCATAAGTTCAACCACAGTTTCAACAGGTTAATATGTTCCTGAAGATAACGGGATGCCTCGTGAGGATTTTCATGCAAACTAAGGCAGACTGTATCATTGCCAAATGTAGAGGTGAGGATATTACTGCTTAAAGGCATATCACATGTATAAAACAAATACAAAACTGGCCCCAGTATACTCCCCTGTGGCACGCCGGATGATGAGATAGATAACAAATAGCATTACTCTTACCAACCATTTTTAAGACAGCATCATTATTTCCATTAATGCCAGCATGTAATCTTCTTTCATACTCCGCAATTGCCCCGATTTTTCGGAGACTTTTACGCTGCAAATGGACGCCAGTGATTATGGCTTAGGAGCTGTCCTCAACCAAGTTTTAGACGGAGAGGAACGAGTAATAGCATATGCCAGCACGATAGGCACTAGAATTGCAACAATATACATTCACAATCCAGTATCGTAAAGGCAAGAATAATGTGGTTGCAGATACGCTATCCCGTCAACCCATTCCAGTCGCAAGACTTGGCAGCTGCGATGCATCCCAAGCAGAAGAGAAGTTTTCTGACTACTCTCTGGTTGGCCAAGAATTATACCGAAATTTTCCCCGCCACTTTCCGGACGAAGACGATAACCCTTGGAAACTATGCGTGGCCACCGCAAAACGTCAGCGCGTGCTGCACGATAGCGTGACCGCTAGTCACCTAGGCTTCCGTAAATCTCTCATGAGAATCATGAACCGATACTACTGGCCTGGCATGTACCGAGATGCGAAAAGTTATGTGCGCCGTTGTAAGTCATGTCAGCAATACAAAGTAAGTCAACAAAAGCCTGCCGGAGAGATGTTAACGAAGATCCCAGAAGAGACGTGGGCCACCTTCTGCGCCGATTTTGTTGGACCATTGCCCCGCTCAAAGCATGGCAATACAATGCTGCTAGTAATGTTTGACAAATTTTCAAAGTGGGTAGAGCTGATTCCGATGCGAAAGGCGACAGCAGAAGGAGTAGTCAAAGCATTAGGGGGGCGTATGAAGTCCCCAAGGTCTTGATAACCGATAATGGTACCCAGTTCAATTCACGCATAGTGAAGAAATTTCTAGTCGATATGGGTGTACGACAACAATTCACAGCACCATATATGCCACAAGAGAACCCAACTGAACGTGCGAACCGTACGATCAAAACAATCATCGCCCAATTTGCGAGCGAGCAACACCATAACTGAGATGAGGTACTCACGGAGGTTATGTTGGCCATCAACACCAGCGTTGCGGAATCCACCGGGTACTCACCTGCGTTTCTCACCCAAGGGCGTGAACCGCGTTTACCAAGAGCCCTGTATGATGCAGTCACTCATGGCACGGGGAGCAAACAGCTTAGTCCTGAGGGACGAAAATCAGAACTACAAGAAAGAAAATAATTCATTATTTAATTGTTCAGTTAATTTAAAAGAAAATACTTCATTATTTAATAGTTCAGTTAATTTAAAAGAATATACTTCATTATTTAATAGCTGCAGTTGGCCATAAATGGACGATAAAAACGAGGGTACCGACTTTCGCCGTCACAACTTCTGTTGGCTAGCTTCGCATATTCTGTGTGTTGTGACTTCTTGCACTTTTCAATATTTTTTATACCACCTTTCCATATCCTATTTTCATATTGTACAACATAGGCACCATACTATGTGTTATACACAATAGGCTATGTTCCACATTAGATATTTACTTTAGTAAAAAAAGATTTTTTATTTTGCGGTAGCTTCAAAGAAAAATTTACATTTTGTTTTGTTTGTGCAAAAAGATATCTACATAAGCATGTACATATGTATCACAGAATACACAGAATACTCAACTTTGACGTATAAAAAGTGTCCGAATCATATTTAAAGTCAGTCTTTGTTGAACCTTCGTAGTGAACAGACGTATTAGCGGTTTTTTTTACAAACAAAAATACAAAAAAAAAATCGTAATAAGTACTGATTCGTAATAAGTATTGATTTTGTGAAATTTGCTTAACTTGCACTAATAATATTTTTCATATAATCTGAAACAACAAAAACAAAAAAAACAAAAAACAAATGCAAAAAAAAGACTGAGGAATACTCTGCATGAGTACCTCAAAAACAAACAATTGTGAAGTGAGTTCTAATGGCAGAAATGCCTATTTTACTGTGATTTCTGATATTAATGCACACAATAAAAATAAAAAATCGGATGACAGTCTTTTTTTAACGGCAAAGCCAATTTTACGCGAGCGATCAAATTCGCTTACTCCGATGCCAAGTAGTGATTCTCTAACATTACCGCTGCCTAGTACTTCTTTATTTAAATCAGCTCCATTATCCGCTCCGGGCTCGTGTTCATCACTTAACCAAGTTATCACTACAGACAACAGTAGTCTGAAACCTAAGGTGCCTGTCGGAATGGACAGATATATCACAGTGGTAAAGCGCGGGCGAAGCCCAAATTCTTCAAAGATCTCTTCGGTCCCCAAGATATCCAGGGATATCGACGCCGCCTCAGCTAACCGTCAAAACCGTTTCAGAATATTGCAAGTTGACAGCGACCGACTCGAAGAATCCTCGAAGAAAACCTCAAAACCACCACCAATATATCTGAGACAAAAAAATTCAAACACTCTTATTAAAAAGCTAATCTCGGTTATTGGTGAAAAGGCATTTCACATTGTCCCAATAAAACGTGGTAATATTGACGAAACAAAGATCCAAATATACGAAGAAAAAGATTTCCGCAAAATGGTTAACGAATTTGAAAAAAGTAAAACAAGTTTCCACACATTCCAGCTTAAGAGTGCTAAAGGCCTACAGATCGTATTGAAGGGCATAGATTCTTATGTTGTTCCTGAGGAAATAAAAGATGCTCTCACCCTCCAAGGATTTAAGGTTAAAAATGTCTCTAACATAATAAACAGGGAGAAGATCCCCCAACCCTTATTTCGCGTTGAACTGGAACCAAATGATATTAAACTGAAGAAAAATGAGACACATCCTATTTATAATTTAAAATATCTGTTATACCGGAAAATCACAGTTGAAGAACCACACAAGCGCTCAGGACCCGTACAGTGCCATAACTGTCAAGAATATGGCCACACAAAAACTTACTGCAAATTACCTACTGTTTGTGTTGTGTGCGGTGAATTACACAGTACTGCTATTTGCAATAAGTCGAAGGACCAGAAGGAAAAAAAGTGCAGTAATTGTGGAGGTAATCACACTGCTAACTACAGAGGTTGTCCTGTATTCCCTTTTGTTAAACAAGCTATGATTCAAAAGCCTAAAGTAGTCCCAGCGCAAACAGGAAATACATACTCCGCCACTTATCCTGTAATGGCCCAACCAATCTCTACACAAGTATCGTATGCTGACGCTGTGAAGATCAACTCCGTTCCCATGCAAAAAGTGTCACCACCAACTAATACCACAAATGCAAATGCAAGCTTTAATTTCAGTCGCCTTGAAAATACTATTGATAATTTGGTGCAAACTATAAACAACTTTACAACAAATATGACTAGCATGATGCAAGAAATGCTGCGAATGCAGAACACACTGCTTCAAGCATTAGTTAACAAGCAATGAACACGTTAAAGTTATGTTTCTGGAACGCAAACGGCATTCGCCAACATAGAAACGAACTTGAGCACTTCCTCACGGTGAAGAATATTGATATAATGTTGGTATCTGAGACTCATTTGACTTCGAGAAGCCTATTTAAAATGAGTGGCTACACCTTATAAGATACAAAGGACCCGAGAGGAAGAGCATGCGGAGGATCAGCAATTCTAATAAGGTCAAGACTCAAACACTATAATCTTGAGAACACTTGTGAAGACCATCTACAAGCAACAAATATTTGCATAGAAAATTTTTGTTCAAATCTCGTAATACCATCAGTTTACTCCCCTCCCAGATTTTCAATCAGTGAGGATCAATACGAGGATTTTTACAAAACTCTTGGCCCTTGTTTCGTAGCAGCTGGGGACTACAATGCAAAACATACGTTCTGGGGATCGCGTCTTATTACACCTATAGGTCGAGCATTGTTCAACACAATTTCAAAAATGGGTTTGGATGTCATTTCGAGCGGGGAGCCCACTTACTGGCCTACTGACATACAAAAAATTCCGGATGTTATAGATTTTGGTGTCATGAAAAATATCTCTAGGGATTTAATTCATGTTGAAGCTTCACATGATCTCTCCTCCGATCACACTCCCACGATCGTTACAATTTGTAGCCCACTAAGAAGTGACTTACCTCACCCATATGTGAAGGTGATAAATCGTGTTAACTGGCTGGGGTTCAAAAAATATCTCAGTAGTCACTGTGCGGAAAACATCAGGCTTAGAACTCCCGATGATATTGAACTTAACATTGCCAATCTTACCGAGAATATTAAAGAGGCTGCTAAACATGCCACTACCTCCCATCCGCAGACTGGGTTTAATAGAATTTATTCTGTGGATATTGAACGTCTCGTATGTGAAAAAAGAAGAGCTAGAAGGGAATGGCAACAGCACAGATCACCACAACATAAAATCAGACTTAGAGAATGCACTAAACGACTCCAAGAGTTGCTTGCATCTGAAAAATCTGCTTCTCTTAAGAACTATCTGGAAGGTCTCGATGTCACAGCAGCATCTAATTACTCCTTGTGGCGCGCTGCTAAAAAACTTAAAACACCCGTTGAGTCTAAACCACCCTTGCGCACTTCTACCGGAGGTTGGGCAAGAACCAATACTGAAAAAGGTAACATATTTGCTGAGCTTTTAAAACACGTATTTACCCCAAACACATGTACTGGTGCTGTTGATTTGCCGAGTGTAGTTGCTCTACCCCCTCGACCCATAAAGTTTAAGATGCGTGATGTGCAAAAACTAATTGCTGAAACCAACCCAAAGAAGGGCCCAGGTATTGATGGAATTAGTAACAAGATGCTGATGGATTTTCCTCGTATTGCTATTAGAATCCTGTTATTTATTTTTAATGGCATTTTACGATTGCAGTATTATCCACACAGCTGGAAACTTGCCATGGTCAAAATGATTCCAAAGGCGGGCAAAGATCTTACTAAGGCTGAGTCATATAGGCCAATAAGTTGGCTGTCAACAATTTCAAAGCTCTTCGAAAAACTGCTCATGACAAAATTGTCCCCAATTCTAACTGATAATGGGTGCATACCGGACCATCAATTTGGGTTTAGAAGTCAGCATAGCACCATTGAACAAACTCATAGATTGGTTCATTTCATAAGAAGAACATTTGAGGAAAAGAAGTATTGTTCTTCCCTCTTTATTGATGTTTCTCAAGCATTTGATAAAGTGTGGCATGAGGGCCTGATTTTGAAATTGAGGAGATATCTACCAATTAACATTGTGAATCATTGTGACTTCTTGCACTTTTCAATATTTTTTATACCACCTTTCCATATCCTATTTTCATATTGTACAACATAGGCACCATACTATGTGTTATACACAATAGGCTATGTTCCACATTAGATATTTACTTTAGTAAAAAAAGATTTTTTATTTTGCGGTAGCTTCAAAGAAAAATTTACATTTTGTTTTGTTTGTGCAAAAAGATATCTACATAAGCATGTACATATGTATCACAGAATACACAGAATACTCAACTTTGACGTATAAAAAGTGTCCGAATCATATTTAAAGTCAGTCTTTGTTGAACCTTCGTAGTGAACAGACGTATTAGCGGTTTTTTTTACAAACAAAAATACAAAAAAAAAATCGTAATAAGTACTGATTCGTAATAAGTATTGATTTTGTGAAATTTGCTTAACTTGCACTAATAATATTTTTCATATAATCTGAAACAACAAAAACAAAAAAAACAAAAAACAAATGCAAAAAAAAGACTGAGGAATACTCTGCATGAGTACCTCAAAAACAAACAATTGTGAAGTGAGTTCTAATGGCAGAAATGCCTATTTTACTGTGATTTCTGATATTAATGCACACAATAAAAATAAAAAATCGGATGACAGTCTTTTTTTAACGGCAAAGCCAATTTTACGCGAGCGATCAAATTCGCTTACTCCGATGCCAAGTAGTGATTCTCTAACATTACCGCTGCCTAGTACTTCTTTATTTAAATCAGCTCCATTATCCGCTCCGGGCTCGTGTTCATCACTTAACCAAGTTATCACTACAGACAACAGTAGTCTGAAACCTAAGGTGCCTGTCGGAATGGACAGATATATCACAGTGGTAAAGCGCGGGCGAAGCCCAAATTCTTCAAAGATCTCTTCGGTCCCCAAGATATCCAGGGATATCGACGCCGCCTCAGCTAACCGTCAAAACCGTTTCAGAATATTGCAAGTTGACAGCGACCGACTCGAAGAATCCTCGAAGAAAACCTCAAAACCACCACCAATATATCTGAGACAAAAAAATTCAAACACTCTTATTAAAAAGCTAATCTCGGTTATTGGTGAAAAGGCATTTCACATTGTCCCAATAAAACGTGGTAATATTGACGAAACAAAGATCCAAATATACGAAGAAAAAGATTTCCGCAAAATGGTTAACGAATTTGAAAAAAGTAAAACAAGTTTCCACACATTCCAGCTTAAGAGTGCTAAAGGCCTACAGATCGTATTGAAGGGCATAGATTCTTATGTTGTTCCTGAGGAAATAAAAGATGCTCTCACCCTCCAAGGATTTAAGGTTAAAAATGTCTCTAACATAATAAACAGGGAGAAGATCCCCCAACCCTTATTTCGCGTTGAACTGGAACCAAATGATATTAAACTGAAGAAAAATGAGACACATCCTATTTATAATTTAAAATATCTGTTATACCGGAAAATCACAGTTGAAGAACCACACAAGCGCTCAGGACCCGTACAGTGCCATAACTGTCAAGAATATGGCCACACAAAAACTTACTGCAAATTACCTACTGTTTGTGTTGTGTGCGGTGAATTACACAGTACTGCTATTTGCAATAAGTCGAAGGACCAGAAGGAAAAAAAGTGCAGTAATTGTGGAGGTAATCACACTGCTAACTACAGAGGTTGTCCTGTATTCCCTTTTGTTAAACAAGCTATGATTCAAAAGCCTAAAGTAGTCCCAGCGCAAACAGGAAATACATACTCCGCCACTTATCCTGTAATGGCCCAACCAATCTCTACACAAGTATCGTATGCTGACGCTGTGAAGATCAACTCCGTTCCCATGCAAAAAGTGTCACCACCAACTAATACCACAAATGCAAATGCAAGCTTTAATTTCAGTCGCCTTGAAAATACTATTGATAATTTGGTGCAAACTATAAACAACTTTACAACAAATATGACTAGCATGATGCAAGAAATGCTGCGAATGCAGAACACACTGCTTCAAGCATTAGTTAACAAGCAATGAACACGTTAAAGTTATGTTTCTGGAACGCAAACGGCATTCGCCAACATAGAAACGAACTTGAGCACTTCCTCACGGTGAAGAATATTGATATAATGTTGGTATCTGAGACTCATTTGACTTCGAGAAGCCTATTTAAAATGAGTGGCTACACCTTATAAGATACAAAGGACCCGAGAGGAAGAGCATGCGGAGGATCAGCAATTCTAATAAGGTCAAGACTCAAACACTATAATCTTGAGAACACTTGTGAAGACCATCTACAAGCAACAAATATTTGCATAGAAAATTTTTGTTCAAATCTCGTAATACCATCAGTTTACTCCCCTCCCAGATTTTCAATCAGTGAGGATCAATACGAGGATTTTTACAAAACTCTTGGCCCTTGTTTCGTAGCAGCTGGGGACTACAATGCAAAACATACGTTCTGGGGATCGCGTCTTATTACACCTATAGGTCGAGCATTGTTCAACACAATTTCAAAAATGGGTTTGGATGTCATTTCGAGCGGGGAGCCCACTTACTGGCCTACTGACATACAAAAAATTCCGGATGTTATAGATTTTGGTGTCATGAAAAATATCTCTAGGGATTTAATTCATGTTGAAGCTTCACATGATCTCTCCTCCGATCACACTCCCACGATCGTTACAATTTGTAGCCCACTAAGAAGTGACTTACCTCACCCATATGTGAAGGTGATAAATCGTGTTAACTGGCTGGGGTTCAAAAAATATCTCAGTAGTCACTGTGCGGAAAACATCAGGCTTAGAACTCCCGATGATATTGAACTTAACATTGCCAATCTTACCGAGAATATTAAAGAGGCTGCTAAACATGCCACTACCTCCCATCCGCAGACTGGGTTTAATAGAATTTATTCTGTGGATATTGAACGTCTCGTATGTGAAAAAAGAAGAGCTAGAAGGGAATGGCAACAGCACAGATCACCACAACATAAAATCAGACTTAGAGAATGCACTAAACGACTCCAAGAGTTGCTTGCATCTGAAAAATCTGCTTCTCTTAAGAACTATCTGGAAGGTCTCGATGTCACAGCAGCATCTAATTACTCCTTGTGGCGCGCTGCTAAAAAACTTAAAACACCCGTTGAGTCTAAACCACCCTTGCGCACTTCTACCGGAGGTTGGGCAAGAACCAATACTGAAAAAGGTAACATATTTGCTGAGCTTTTAAAACACGTATTTACCCCAAACACATGTACTGGTGCTGTTGATTTGCCGAGTGTAGTTGCTCTACCCCCTCGACCCATAAAGTTTAAGATGCGTGATGTGCAAAAACTAATTGCTGAAACCAACCCAAAGAAGGGCCCAGGTATTGATGGAATTAGTAACAAGATGCTGATGGATTTTCCTCGTATTGCTATTAGAATCCTGTTATTTATTTTTAATGGCATTTTACGATTGCAGTATTATCCACACAGCTGGAAACTTGCCATGGTCAAAATGATTCCAAAGGCGGGCAAAGATCTTACTAAGGCTGAGTCATATAGGCCAATAAGTTGGCTGTCAACAATTTCAAAGCTCTTCGAAAAACTGCTCATGACAAAATTGTCCCCAATTCTAACTGATAATGGGTGCATACCGGACCATCAATTTGGGTTTAGAAGTCAGCATAGCACCATTGAACAAACTCATAGATTGGTTCATTTCATAAGAAGAACATTTGAGGAAAAGAAGTATTGTTCTTCCCTCTTTATTGATGTTTCTCAAGCATTTGATAAAGTGTGGCATGAGGGCCTGATTTTGAAATTGAGGAGATATCTACCAATTAACATTGTGAATCTATTGGAAAGTTACATTCTTGCCCGGAAGTTCACTGTCGTGGAAGGAGACTTCATGAGTGTGCCCGAAACTATCTCATCTGGGGTGCCACAGGGGAGTATACTGGGGCCAGTTTTGTACTTGATTTTTACCTGTGATATGCCTCTGAGCAGTAATATCTTCACTTCTACATTTGCCGATGATACAGCCTGCCTTAGTATGCATGAAAATCCTCACGAGGCATCCCGATATCTTCAGGAACATATTAACTAGTTGGAGCTGTGGTTGAACTTATGGAGAATAAAAGTAAATGAACAAAAGTGTGTTCATGTCACATTTACCCTACGAAGAGATACTTGTTACCCCATTCGAATCAACAATCAAGTTGTTCCTCAACATTCACAGGTGAAATATCTTGGTATACACCTCGACCGACGCCTCACATGGAAAAACCACATTGACTCTAAGCTGACACAAATAAAACTCAAATTGACTCAGATACATTGGCTGATTGGTAGAAATTCTACCCTCAGTCTAGATTGTAAACTTTTAATATACAAGTCGCTTTTGAAACCCATATGGTGTTACGGAATTCAGCTATGGGGCACTGCTTCAGCTTCCAATGTAGAGAGAATCCAACGAATGCAAAACAAAATTTTAAGGTTAATAACATCGGCTCCATGGTACATGAAAAATTCAATTTTACATCGTGATTTAAATATGCCACTTGTGACCGCTGAAATTGCAAAATGTGCAGGCAAATATTTAACAAAACTCGAGTCCCATCCTAATCCTCTTGCTCGTAACATCTTGAACTTCACTGGACACATCCGCTTAAAAAAGAGGGATACTACGGCTTTAGTACGCAACACTGCAGATGAAATTTTTTGAAAATATTCTTGTACTTTATGCGACATTTATTTATTTTTAATTACTATCACTAAGTTTATGTCCGACACTGGTTGGGCCTAATTATTATATTTATATTTAAGATTTGAATACTTATTGTTAGTTCAGTTTAATGAAGATACAATAAAAAAATTAGTGGAAAAAAAAATATTTTAAAGTTTGTATAAGTGAGAAAGAACATAAAACTAATGCGGCTGCTGAAATGCATTAAAACCAACAGCTATACATGATCATTGCGAACGTATGTTTGAAAAATGTGTGGAAATTATTTTGTGTTTATTTTGTAAATCGGTGGTGAAATTTTATAAAAGTGTAGAATTAAATAATTTAAAACATATTTGCCTTAACAAATAATTAGCGTTAGATATACTTATATCCATTAATGGACAGATTGTGAAAGTAATCTCAAGCATATCTGTGCTTGAAATGCATAAAACAATACATAGTGAAAAATTTGTGTATATGAAATTTAATTTAATATAATTTTAATTTAAAATGCATTGAAAAAATGTTTGTTGTGGCTTTAGCTCTTCATATGCCGACATTTCATTGGTTGCTAAAACCAAATCGTCAGTGAAGTTTAAGCAGTTTGATAACATTCAATCTCGTGTGTTTATGCCACATAAAACAAATACAATATGAGAATTCCAATATTGCATATGAATTACAACAAATACATAATCATAGGAGGCTTAGAATGTTTTTACACAAACAACACAACAAACAATTATACTCAACGTGAGTCTATTTTATTTTTCTCTCAACACCCATACAATTATTTATTTATTTATTTCAAATTTATTATAATTAAAACTATAATAAATAATATACAAAAGCACTAGCTACTACAGGCTATCGGCTTCCCATACAATTAAACGCCCGTTGGTGTTGAGAGAAAAATAAAATAGATAGTATTTTCAGCGATTTTTTTATTTTTTGAAAGTTTGCTAGATCTATAATTTTTTTTCTGAAAGTCTCTCAGGGTATAGCCTATATACTAGTCGACGCGGACTATTGTCAGCTTTTGATTGCAGGTAGCGCGATTTGTGGCCACCGAACCGTTTGTGTGTAATATGTAAAATACTAAAAAAAGTATTTTCAGCGATTTTTTATTTTTTGAAAGTTTGCTAGATCTATAACATTTTTCTGAAAGTCTCCGAGGATATACTCTATACATCAATCGACGCGTATTTATGTCAGCTTTCGATTGCAAGTAGCCTGATGGGTGGTCACCGAAGTTCTTGCCTGTTATGGATGTAAAACTAAATGTGTACTTTTCGGCAACGTTTTTCATAATTTCTTGATCCACCAATTTTATCCTAAAGGTCCCCTGCAAAAACTGTTACTACGATTGACGTGCACTGTCATTTGCTATCGATCGAAGGTAGCACTATATGAATTGAAAGTTTTGTTCTCCTATTATTGATGAAAAACTCGATATAAAAGTGGTCTAAGTAAATCTTAAATATATTCTGAATTCCTCAAATAATTTTAGTGACAACTGCAAAATTTGATTTAAGACCCTGCATGCTACAAATATCAATACTTTTGTTTAAAATTATTTGATACATACCTATAAAATCTTTGCATTCATTTCAGCAATTTTTTTGCATTCTTTGTTTACATAAACAACGGGGACGGTTTGTTAAGGCAAAATTTGTTGCTAAAAAGTTTGTTTTCTTCACGGCGATACAAACTGTTTGTAATATATCCTATCGATGTGAAGAAAACATACTTTTTGTAACATACCGCTTGTAGAGTTGCATTTTATAGGACTTCAGTACTAAATACTTTTTTTGTAAAAAGTATTGAAAAAGGGTATAATACGACTATTTGCAACCAAAATTAATGGAGAAAAATTACGCCTGTGAAGAAATCATACCGTAAACAAGCCGTTTTTAACATACTTTTGCTCTCAGTTGGAAAAAATAGGAGTGTCATTAAAAAAGTATGTAAACACGAAAAAAGGTATTAAAATACACATTATTGTAACCCTGCTAGCTAAAAAATTTCAATTCCATGTTGTTCCGACCTAAAAATGCCCAAAAATATGCGAAGAAATCTTAACACTAATGAGTGACACAATTTTAAAGATCTAACAATAAAATATAAAAATATCTATATAAAACTAAATAATTGCTTTTATATATATTAAAAACTAACAATAATCCCATATTAAGCATATATACATGTTTTATAGTCTGTAAAGGTGAAAAACATACATAATACTTAATATACATATAGACATTCACCGAATATATAAGAAAGTATGCTGGTAAATAAAATCAGTAAATCAAACGGTGCCTTAAATGTTAAAACTGTTTTGGAAAGCTAAAAGTGTCCCCAATCGCCCCATAGGGTTGTCACTTTTGGAATTTTAGCCGTTTAGAGGGTATCCCCTACTCAGGTGAAAAGTGCCCATACCAAAATACCAAAGTATGCTGGTGAATAAAATCAGTAAATCAAACGGTGCCTTAAATGTTAAAACTGTTTTGGAAAGCTAAAAGTGTCCCCAATCGCCCCATAGGGTTGTCACTTTTGGAATTTTAGCCGTTTAGAGGGTATCCCCTACTCAGGTGAAAAGTGCCCATACCAAAATACCAAAGTATGCTGGTGAATAAAATCAGTAAATCAAACGGTGCCTTAAATGTTAAAACTGTTTTGGAAAGCTAAAAGTGTCCCCAATCGCCCCATAGGGTTGTCACTTTTGGAATTTTAGCCGTTTAGAGGGTATCCCCTACTCAGGTGAAAAGTGCCCATACCAAAATACCAAAGTATGCTGGTGAATAAAATCAGTAAATCAAACGGTGCCTTAAATGTTAAAACTGTTTTGGAAAGCTAAAAGTGTCCCCAATCGCCCCATAGGGTTGTCACTTTTGGAATTTTAGCCGTTTAGAGGGTATCCCCTACTCAGGTGAAAAGTGCCCATACCAAAATACCAAAGTATGCTGGTGAATAAAATCAGTAAATCAAACGGTGCCTTAAATGTTAAAACTGTTTTGGAAAGCTAAAAGTGTCCCCAATCGCCCCATAGGGTTGTCACTTTTGGAATTTTAGCCGTTTAGAGGGTATCCCCTACTCAGGTGAAAAGTGCCCATACCAAAATACCAAAGTATGCTGGTGAATAAAATCAGTAAATCAAACGGTGCCTTAAATGTTAAAACTGTTTTGGAAAGCTAAAAGTGTCCCCAATCGCCCCATAGGGTTGTCACTTTTGGAATTTTAGCCGTTTAGAGGGTATCCCCTACTCAGGTGAAAAGTGCCCATACCAAAATACCAAAGTATGCTGGTGAATAAAATCAGTAAATCAAACGGTGCCTTAAATGTTAAAACTGTTTTGGAAAGCTAAAAGTGTCCCCAATCGCCCCATAGGGTTGTCACTTTTGGAATTTTAGCCGTTTAGAGGGTATCCCCTACTCAGGTGAAAAGTGCCCATACCAAAATACCAAAGTATGCTGGTGAATAAAATCAGTAAATCAAACGGTGCCTTAAATGTTAAAACTGTTTTGGAAAGCTAAAAGTGTCCCCAATCGCCCCATAGGGTTGTCACTTTTGGAATTTTAGCCGTTTAGAGGGTATCCCCTACTCAGGTGAAAAGTGCCCATACCAAAATACCAAAGTATGCTGGTGAATAAAATCAGTAAATCAAACGGTGCCTTAAATGTTAAAACTGTTTTGGAAAGCTAAAAGTGTCCCCAATCGCCCCATAGGGTTGTCACTTTTGGAATTTTAGCCGTTTAGAGGGTATCCCCTACTCAGGTGAAAAGTGCCCATACCAAAATACCAAAGTATGCTGGTGAATAAAATCAGTAAATCAAACGGTGCCTTAAATGTTAAAACTGTTTTGGAAAGCTAAAAGTGTCCCCAATCGCCCCATAGGGTTGTCACTTTTGGAATTTTAGCCGTTTAGAGGGTATCCCCTACTCAGGTGAAAAGTGCCCATACCAAAATACCAAAGTATGCTGGTGAATAAAATCAGTAAATCAAACGGTGCCTTAAATGTTAAAACTGTTTTGGAAAGCTAAAAGTGTCCCCAATCGCCCCATAGGGTTGTCACTTTTGGAATTTTAGCCGTTTAGAGGGTATCCCCTACTCAGGTGAAAAGTGCCCATACCAAAATACCAAAGTATGCTGGTGAATAAAATCAGTAAATCAAACGGTGCCTTAAATGTTAAAACTGTTTTGGAAAGCTAAAAGTGTCCCCAATCGCCCCATAGGGTTGTCACTTTTGGAATTTTAGCCGTTTAGAGGGTATCCCCTACTCAGGTGAAAAGTGCCCATACCAAAATACCAAAGTATGCTGGTGAATAAAATCAGTAAATCAAACGGTGCCTTAAATGTTAAAACTGTTTTGGAAAGCTAAAAGTGTCCCCAATCGCCCCATAGGGTTGTCACTTTTGGAATTTTAGCCGTTTAGAGGGTATCCCCTACTCAGGTGAAAAGTGCCCATACCAAAATACCAAAGTATGCTGGTGAATAAAATCAGTAAATCAAACGGTGCCTTAAATGTTAAAACTGTTTTGGAAAGCTAAAAGTGTCCCCAATCGCCCCATAGGGTTGTCACTTTTGGAATTTTAGCCGTTTAGAGGGTATCCCCTACTCAGGTGAAAAGTGCCCATACCAAAATACCAAAGTATGCTGGTGAATAAAATCAGTAAATCAAACGGTGCCTTAAATGTTAAAACTGTTTTGGAAAGCTAAAAGTGTCCCCAATCGCCCCATAGGGTTGTCACTTTTGGAATTTTAGCCGTTTAGAGGGTATCCCCTACTCAGGTGAAAAGTGCCCATACCAAAATACCAAAGTATGCTGGTGAATAAAATCAGTAAATCAAACGGTGCCTTAAATGTTAAAACTGTTTTGGAAAGCTAAAAGTGTCCCCAATCGCCCCATAGGGTTGTCACTTTTGGAATTTTAGCCGTTTAGAGGGTATCCCCTACTCAGGTGAAAAGTGCCCATACCAAAATACCAAAGTATGCTGGTGAATAAAATCAGTAAATCAAACGGTGCCTTAAATGTTAAAACTGTTTTGGAAAGCTAAAAGTGTCCCCAATCGCCCCATAGGGTTGTCACTTTTGGAATTTTAGCCGTTTAGAGGGTATCCCCTACTCAGGTGAAAAGTGCCCATACCAAAATACCAAAGTATGCTGGTGAATAAAATCAGTAAATCAAACGGTGCCTTAAATGTTAAAACTGTTTTGGAAAGCTAAAAGTGTCCCCAATCGCCCCATAGGGTTGTCACTTTTGGAATTTTAGCCGTTTAGAGGGTATCCCCTACTCAGGTGAAAAGTGCCCATACCAAAATACCAAAGTATGCTGGTGAATAAAATCAGTAAATCAAACGGTGCCTTAAATGTTAAAACTGTTTTGGAAAGCTAAAAGTGTCCCCAATCGCCCCATAGGGTTGTCACTTTTGGAATTTTAGCCGTTTAGAGGGTATCCCCTACTCAGGTGAAAAGTGCCCATACCAAAATACCAAAGTATGCTGGTGAATAAAATCAGTAAATCAAACGGTGCCTTAAATGTTAAAACTGTTTTGGAAAGCTAAAAGTGTCCCCAATCGCCCCATAGGGTTGTCACTTTTGGAATTTTAGCCGTTTAGAGGGTATCCCCTACTCAGGTGAAAAGTGCCCATACCAAAATACCAAAGTATGCTGGTGAATAAAATCAGTAAATCAAACGGTGCCTTAAATGTTAAAACTGTTTTGGAAAGCTAAAAGTGTCCCCAATCGCCCCATAGGGTTGTCACTTTTGGAATTTTAGCCGTTTAGAGGGTATCCCCTACTCAGGTGAAAAGTGCCCATACCAAAATACCAAAGTATGCTGGTGAATAAAATCAGTAAATCAAACGGTGCCTTAAATGTTAAAACTGTTTTGGAAAGCTAAAAGTGTCCCCAATCGCCCCATAGGGTTGTCACTTTTGGAATTTTAGCCGTTTAGAGGGTATCCCCTACTCAGGTGAAAAGTGCCCATACCAAAATACCAAAGTATGCTGGTGAATAAAATCAGTAAATCAAACGGTGCCTTAAATGTTAAAACTGTTTTGGAAAGCTAAAAGTGTCCCCAATCGCCCCATAGGGTTGTCACTTTTGGAATTTTAGCCGTTTAGAGGGTATCCCCTACTCAGGTGAAAAGTGCCCATACCAAAATACCAAAGTATGCTGGTGAATAAAATCAGTAAATCAAACGGTGCCTTAAATGTTAAAACTGTTTTGGAAAGCTAAAAGTGTCCCCAATCGCCCCATAGGGTTGTCACTTTTGGAATTTTAGCCGTTTAGAGGGTATCCCCTACTCAGGTGAAAAGTGCCCATACCAAAATACCAAAGTATGCTGGTGAATAAAATCAGTAAATCAAACGGTGCCTTAAATGTTAAAACTGTTTTGGAAAGCTAAAAGTGTCCCCAATCGCCCCATAGGGTTGTCACTTTTGGAATTTTAGCCGTTTAGAGGGTATCCCCTACTCAGGTGAAAAGTGCCCATACCAAAATACCAAAGTATGCTGGTGAATAAAATCAGTAAATCAAACGGTGCCTTAAATGTTAAAACTGTTTTGGAAAGCTAAAAGTGTCCCCAATCGCCCCATAGGGTTGTCACTTTTGGAATTTTAGCCGTTTAGAGGGTATCCCCTACTCAGGTGAAAAGTGCCCATACCAAAATACCAAAGTATGCTGGTGAATAAAATCAGTAAATCAAACGGTGCCTTAAATGTTAAAACTGTTTTGGAAAGCTAAAAGTGTCCCCAATCGCCCCATAGGGTTGTCACTTTTGGAATTTTAGCCGTTTAGAGGGTATCCCCTACTCAGGTGAAAAGTGCCCATACCAAAATACCAAAGTATGCTGGTGAATAAAATCAGTAAATCAAACGGTGCCTTAAATGTTAAAACTGTTTTGGAAAGCTAAAAGTGTCCCCAATCGCCCCATAGGGTTGTCACTTTTGGAATTTTAGCCGTTTAGAGGGTATCCCCTACTCAGGTGAAAAGTGCCCATACCAAAATACCAAAGTATGCTGGTGAATAAAATCAGTAAATCAAACGGTGCCTTAAATGTTAAAACTGTTTTGGAAAGCTAAAAGTGTCCCCAATCGCCCCATAGGGTTGTCACTTTTGGAATTTTAGCCGTTTAGAGGGTATCCCCTACTCAGGTGAAAAGTGCCCATACCAAAATACCAAAGTATGCTGGTGAATAAAATCAGTAAATCAAACGGTGCCTTAAATGTTAAAACTGTTTTGGAAAGCTAAAAGTGTCCCCAATCGCCCCATAGGGTTGTCACTTTTGGAATTTTAGCCGTTTAGAGGGTATCCCCTACTCAGGTGAAAAGTGCCCATACCAAAATACCAAAGTATGCTGGTGAATAAAATCAGTAAATCAAACGGTGCCTTAAATGTTAAAACTGTTTTGGAAAGCTAAAAGTGTCCCCAATCGCCCCATAGGGTTGTCACTTTTGGAATTTTAGCCGTTTAGAGGGTATCCCCTACTCAGGTGAAAAGTGCCCATACCAAAATACCAAAGTATGCTGGTGAATAAAATCAGTAAATCAAACGGTGCCTTAAATGTTAAAACTGTTTTGGAAAGCTAAAAGTGTCCCCAATCGCCCCATAGGGTTGTCACTTTTGGAATTTTAGCCGTTTAGAGGGTATCCCCTACTCAGGTGAAAAGTGCCCATACCAAAATACCAAAGTATGCTGGTGAATAAAATCAGTAAATCAAACGGTGCCTTAAATGTTAAAACTGTTTTGGAAAGCTAAAAGTGTCCCCAATCGCCCCATAGGGTTGTCACTTTTGGAATTTTAGCCGTTTAGAGGGTATCCCCTACTCAGGTGAAAAGTGCCCATACCAAAATACCAAAGTATGCTGGTGAATAAAATCAGTAAATCAAACGGTGCCTTAAATGTTAAAACTGTTTTGGAAAGCTAAAAGTGTCCCCAATCGCCCCATAGGGTTGTCACTTTTGGAATTTTAGCCGTTTAGAGGGTATCCCCTACTCAGGTGAAAAGTGCCCATACCAAAATACCAAAGTATGCTGGTGAATAAAATCAGTAAATCAAACGGTGCCTTAAATGTTAAAACTGTTTTGGAAAGCTAAAAGTGTCCCCAATCGCCCCATAGGGTTGTCACTTTTGGAATTTTAGCCGTTTAGAGGGTATCCCCTACTCAGGTGAAAAGTGCCCATACCAAAATACCAAAGTATGCTGGTGAATAAAATCAGTAAATCAAACGGTGCCTTAAATGTTAAAACTGTTTTGGAAAGCTAAAAGTGTCCCCAATCGCCCCATAGGGTTGTCACTTTTGGAATTTTAGCCGTTTAGAGGGTATCCCCTACTCAGGTGAAAAGTGCCCATACCAAAATACCAAAGTATGCTGGTGAATAAAATCAGTAAATCAAACGGTGCCTTAAATGTTAAAACTGTTTTGGAAAGCTAAAAGTGTCCCCAATCGCCCCATAGGGTTGTCACTTTTGGAATTTTAGCCGTTTAGAGGGTATCCCCTACTCAGGTGAAAAGTGCCCATACCAAAATACCAAAGTATGCTGGTGAATAAAATCAGTAAATCAAACGGTGCCTTAAATGTTAAAACTGTTTTGGAAAGCTAAAAGTGTCCCCAATCGCCCCATAGGGTTGTCACTTTTGGAATTTTAGCCGTTTAGAGGGTATCCCCTACTCAGGTGAAAAGTGCCCATACCAAAATACCAAAGTATGCTGGTGAATAAAATCAGTAAATCAAACGGTGCCTTAAATGTTAAAACTGTTTTGGAAAGCTAAAAGTGTCCCCAATCGCCCCATAGGGTTGTCACTTTTGGAATTTTAGCCGTTTAGAGGGTATCCCCTACTCAGGTGAAAAGTGCCCATACCAAAATACCAAAGTATGCTGGTGAATAAAATCAGTAAATCAAACGGTGCCTTAAATGTTAAAACTGTTTTGGAAAGCTAAAAGTGTCCCCAATCGCCCCATAGGGTTGTCACTTTTGGAATTTTAGCCGTTTAGAGGGTATCCCCTACTCAGGTGAAAAGTGCCCATACCAAAATACCAAAGTATGCTGGTGAATAAAATCAGTAAATCAAACGGTGCCTTAAATGTTAAAACTGTTTTGGAAAGCTAAAAGTGTCCCCAATCGCCCCATAGGGTTGTCACTTTTGGAATTTTAGCCGTTTAGAGGGTATCCCCTACTCAGGTGAAAAGTGCCCATACCAAAATACCAAAGTATGCTGGTGAATAAAATCAGTAAATCAAACGGTGCCTTAAATGTTAAAACTGTTTTGGAAAGCTAAAAGTGTCCCCAATCGCCCCATAGGGTTGTCACTTTTGGAATTTTAGCCGTTTAGAGGGTATCCCCTACTCAGGTGAAAAGTGCCCATACCAAAATACCAAAGTATGCTGGTGAATAAAATCAGTAAATCAAACGGTGCCTTAAATGTTAAAACTGTTTTGGAAAGCTAAAAGTGTCCCCAATCGCCCCATAGGGTTGTCACTTTTGGAATTTTAGCCGTTTAGAGGGTATCCCCTACTCAGGTGAAAAGTGCCCATACCAAAATACCAAAGTATGCTGGTGAATAAAATCAGTAAATCAAACGGTGCCTTAAATGTTAAAACTGTTTTGGAAAGCTAAAAGTGTCCCCAATCGCCCCATAGGGTTTCATGAATTTGGTATCTACTCAGGTGAAAGTGCATAAAAAAAGTAGCTGTGAATAAAACAGTAAATCAAACGTGCCTTAAATGTAAACTGTTTTGGAAAGCTAAAAGTGTCCCCAAATCGCCCCATAGGGTTGTCCTTTGTTAGCGTTTAGAGGGTACCCTACTCAGTGAAAAGTGCCCATACCAAATACCAAGTATGGCTGGTGAATAAAATCAGTAAATCAAACGGTGCCTTAAATGTTAAAACTTTTGGAAAGCTAAAAGTGTCCCCAATCGCCCCATAGGGTTGTCACTTGTTTAGTCAGGTGAAAAGTGCCCATACCAAAATACCAAAGTATGCTGGTGAATAAAATCAGTAAATCAAACGGTGCCCTACTCAGGTGAAAAGTGCCCATACCAAAATACCAAAGTATGCTGGTGAATAAAATCAGTAAATCAAACGGTGCCTTAAATGTTAAAACTGTTTTGGAAAGCTAAAAGTGTCCCCAATCGCCCCATAGGGTTGTCACTTTTGGAATTTTAGCCGTTTAGAGGGTATCCCCTACTCAGGTGAAAAGTGCCCATACCAAAATACCAAAGTATGCTGGTGAATAAAATCAGTAAATCAAACGGTGCCTTAAATGTTAAAACTGTTTTGGAAAGCTAAAAGTGTCCCCAATCGCCCCATAGGGTTGTCACTTTTGGAATTTTAGCCGTTTAGAGGGTATCCCCTACTCAGGTGAAAAGTGCCCATACCAAAAATACCAAAGTATGCTGGTGAATAAAATCAGTAAATCAAACGGTGCCTTAAATGTTAAAACTGTTTTGGAAAGCTAAAAGTGTCCCCAATCGCCCCATAGGGTTGTCACTTTTGGAATTTTAGCCGTTTAGAGGGTATCCCCTACTCAGGTGAAAAGTGCCCATACCAAAATACCAAAGTATGCTGGTGAATAAAATCAGTAAATCAAACGGTGCCTTAAATGTTAAAACTGTTTTGGAAAGCTAAAAGTGTCCCCAATCGCCCCATAGGGTTGTCACTTTTGGAATTTTAGCCGTTTAGAGGGTATCCCCTACTCAGGTGGAAAAGTGCCCATACCAAAATACCAAAGTATGCTGGTGAATAAAATCAGTAAATCAAACGGTGCCTTAAATGTTAAAACTGTTTTGGAAAGCTAAAAGTGTCCCCAATCGCCCCATAGGGTTGTCACTTTTGGAATTTTAGCCGTTTAGAGGGTATCCCCTACTCAGGTGAAAAGTGCCCATACCAAAATACCAAAGTATGCTGGTGAATAAAATCAGTAAATCAAACGGTGCCTTAAATGTTAAAACTGTTTTGGAAAGCTAAAAGTGTCCCCAATCGCCCCATAGGGTTGTCACTTTTGGAATTTTAGCCGTTTAGAGGGTATCCCCTACTCAGGTGAAAAGTGCCCATACCAAAATACCAAAGTATGCTGGTGAATAAAATCAGTAAATCAAACGGTGCCTTAAATGTTAAAACTGTTTTGGAAAGCTAAAAGTGTCCCCAATCGCCCCATAGGGTTGTCACTTTTGGAATTTTAGCCGTTTAGAGGGTATCCCCCTACTCAGGTGAAAAGTGCCCATACCAAAATACCAAAGTATGCTGGTGAATAAAATCAGTAAATCAAACGGTGCCTTAAATGTTAAAACTGTTTTGGAAAGCTAAAGTGTCCCCAATCGCCCCATAGGGTTGTCACTTTTGGAATTTTAGCCGTTTAGAGGGTATCCCCTACTCAGGTGAAAAGTGCCCATACCAAAATACCAAAGTATGCTGGTGAATAAAATCAGTAAATCAAACGGTGCCTTAAATGTTAAAACTGTTTTGGAAAGCTAAAAGTGTCCCCAATCGCCCCTAGGGTTGTCACTTTTGGAATTTTAGCCGTTTAGAGGGTATCCCCTACTCAGGTGAAAAGTGCCCATACCAAAATACCAAAGTATGCTGGTGAATAAAATCAGTAAATCAAACGGTGCCTTAAATGTTAAAACTGTTTTGGAAAGCTAAAAGTGTCCCCAATCGCCCCATAGGGTTGGTCACTTTTGGAATTTTAGCCGTTTAGAGGGTATCCCCTACTCAGGTGAAAAGTGCCCATACCAAAATACCAAAGTATGCTGGTGAATAAAATCAGTAAATCAAACGGTGCCTTAAATGTTAAAACTGTTTTGGAAAGCTAAAAGTGTCCCCAATCGCCCCATAGGGTTGTCACTTTTGGAATTTTAGCCGTTTAGAGGGTATCCCCTACTCAGGTGAAAAGTGCCCATACCAAAATACCAAAGTATGCTGGTGAATAAAATCAGTAAATCAAACGGTGCCTTAAATGTTAAAACTGTTTTGGAAGCTAAAAGTGTCCCCAATCGCCCCATAGGGTTGTCACTTTTGGAATTTTAGCCGTTTAGAGGGTATTCCCCTACTCAGGTGAAAAGTGCCCATACCAAAATACCAAAGTATGCTGGTGAATAAAATCAGTAAATCAAACGGTGCCTTAAATGTTAAAACTGTTTTGGAAAGCTAAAAGTGTCCCCAATCGCCCCATAGGGTTGTCACTTTTGGAATTTTAGCCGTTTAGAGGGTATCCCCTACTCAGGTGAAAAGTGCCCATACCAAAATACCAAAGTATGCTGGTGAATAAAATCAGTAAATCAAACGGTGCCTTAAATGTTTAAAACTGTTTTGGAAAGCTAAAAGTGTCCCCAATCGCCCCATAGGGATGTCACTTTTGGAATTTTAGCCGTTTAGAGGGTATCCCCTACTCAGGTGAAAAGTGCCCATACCAAAATACCAAAGTATGCTGGTGAATAAAATCAGTAAATCAAACGGTGCCTTAAATGTTAAAACTGTTTTGGAAAGCTAAAAGTGTCCAATCGCCCCATAGGGTTGTCACTTTTGGAATTTTAGCCGTTTAGAGGGTATCCCCTACTCAGGTGAAAAGTGCCCATACCAAAATACCAAAGTATGCTGGTGAATAAAATCAGTAAATCAAACGGTGCCTTAACTCACTATGTAAAACTGTTTTGGAAAGCTAAAAGTGTCCCCAACGCCCCATAGGTTTGTCACTTTTGGAATTTAGCAGTTTAGAGGGTATCCCCTACTCAGGTGAAAAGTGCCCATACCAAAATACCAAAGTATGCTGGTGAATAAAAATCAGTAAATCAAAACGGTGCCTTAATTAAAACTGTTTTGGAAAGCTAAAAGTGTCCCCAATCGCCCCATAGGGTTGTCACTTTTGGAATTTTAGCCGTTTAGAGGGTATCCCCTACTCAGGTGAAAAGTGCCCATACCAAAATACCAAAGTATGCTGGTGAATAAAATCAGTAAATCAAACGGTGCCTTAAATGTTAAAACTGTTTTGGAAAGCTAAAAGTGTCCCCAATCGCCCCATAGGGTTGTCACTTTTGGAATTTTAGCCGTTTAGAGGGTATCCCCTACTCAGGTGAAAAGTGCCCATACCAAAATACCAAAGTATGCTGGTGAATAAAATCAGTAAATCAAACGGTGCCTTAAATGTTAAAACTGTTTTGGAAAGCTAAAAGTGTCCCCAATCGCCCCATAGGGTTGTCACTTTTGGAATTTTAGCCGTTTAGAGGGTATCCCCTACTCAGGTGAAAAGTGCCCATACCAAAATACCAAAGTATGCTGGTGAATAAAATCAGTAAATCAAACGGTGCCTTAAATGTTAAAACTGTTTTGGAAAGCTAAAAGTGTCCCCAATCGCCCCATAGGGTTGTCACTTTTGGAATTTTAGCCGTTTAGAGGGTATCCCCTACTCAGGTGAAAAGTGCCCATACCAAAATACCAAAGTATGCTGGTGAATAAAATCAGTAAATCAAACGGTGCCTTAAATGTTAAAACTGTTTTGGAAAGCTAAAAGTGTCCCCAATCGCCCCATAGGGTTGTCACTTTTGGAATTTTAGCCGTTTAGAGGGTATCCCCTACTCAGGTGAAAAGTGCCCATACCAAAATACCAAAGTATGCTGGTGAATAAAATCAGTAAATCAAACGGTGCCTTAAATGTTAAAACTGTTTTGGAAAGCTAAAAGTGTCCCCAATCGCCCCATAGGGTTGTCACTTTTGGAATTTTAGCCGTTTAGAGGGTATCCCCTACTCAGGTGAAAAGTGCCCATACCAAAATACCAAAGTATGCTGGTGAATAAAATCAGTAAATCAAACGGTGCCTTAAATGTTAAAACTGTTTTGGAAAGCTAAAAGTGTCCCCAATCGCCCCATAGGGTTGTCACTTTTGGAATTTTAGCCGTTTAGAGGGTATCCCCTACTCAGGTGAAAAGTGCCCATACCAAAATACCAAAGTATGCTGGTGAATAAAATCAGTAAATCAAACGGTGCCTTAAATGTTAAAACTGTTTTGGAAAGCTAAAAGTGTCCCCAATCGCCCCATAGGGTTGTCACTTTTGGAATTTTAGCCGTTTAGAGGGTATCCCCTACTCAGGTGAAAAGTGCCCATACCAAAATACCAAAGTATGCTGGTGAATAAAATCAGTAAATCAAACGGTGCCTTAAATGTTAAAACTGTTTTGGAAAGCTAAAAGTGTCCCCAATCGCCCCATAGGGTTGTCACTTTTGGAATTTTAGCCGTTTAGAGGGTATCCCCTACTCAGGTGAAAAGTGCCCATACCAAAATACCAAAGTATGCTGGTGAATAAAATCAGTAAATCAAACGGTGCCTTAAATGTTAAAACTGTTTTGGAAAGCTAAAGGTGTCCCCAATCGCCCTATAGGGTTGTCACTTTTGGAATTTTAGCCGTTTAGAGGGTATCCCCTACTCAGGTGAAAAGTGCCCATACCAAAATACCAAAGTATGCTGGTGAATAAAATCAGTAAATCAAACGGTGCCTTAAATGTTAAAACTGTTTTGGAAAGCTAAAAGTGTCCCCAATCGCCCCATAGGGTTGTCACTTTTGGAATTTTAGCCGTTTAGAGGGTATCCCCTACTCAGGTGAAAAGTGCCCATACCAAAATACCAAAGTTATGCTGGTGAATAAAATCAGTAAATCAAACGGTGCCTTAAATGTTAAAACTGTTTTGGAAAGCTAAAAGTGTCCCCAATCGCCCCATAGGGTTGTCACTTTTGGAATTTTAGCCGTTTAGAGGGTATCCCCTACTCAGGTGAAAAGTGCCCATACCAAAATACCAAAGTATGCTGGTGAATAAAATCAGTAAATCAAACGGTGCCTTAAATGTTAAAACTGTTTTGGAAAGCTAAAAGTGTCCCCAATCGCCCCATAGGGTTGTCACTTTTGGAATTTTAGCCGTTTAGAGGGTATCCCCTACTCAGGTGAAAAGTGCCCATACCAAAATACCAAAGTATGCTGGTGAATAAAATCAGTAAATCAAACGGTGCCTTAAATGTTAAAACTGTTTTGGAAAGCTAAAAGTGTCCCCAATCGCCCCATAGGGTTGTCACTTTTGGAATTTTAGCCGTTTAGAGGGTATCCCCTACTCAGGTGAAAAGTGCCCATACCAAAATACCAAAGTATGCTGGTGAATAAAATCAGTAAATCAAACGGTGCCTTAAATGTTAAAACTGTTTTGGAAAGCTAAAAGTGTCCCCAATCGCCCCATAGGGTTGTCACTTTTGGAATTTTAGCCGTTTAGAGGGTATCCCCTACTCAGGTGAAAAGTGCCCATACCAAAATACCAAAGTATGCTGGTGAATAAAATCAGTAAATCAAACGGTGCCTTAAATGTTAAAACTGTTTTGGAAAGCTAAAAGTGTCCCCAATCGCCCCATAGGGTTGTCACTTTTGGAATTTTAGCCGTTTAGAGGGTATCCCCTACTCAGGTGAAAAGTGCCCATACCAAAATACCAAAGTATGCTGGTGAATAAAATCAGTAAATCAAACGGTGCCTTAAATGTTAAAACTGTTTTGGAAAGCTAAAAGTGTCCCCAATCGCCCCATAGGGTTGTCACTTTTGGAATTTTAGCCGTTTAGAGGGTATCCCCTACTCAGGTGAAAAGTGCCCATACCAAAATACCAAAGTATGCTGGTGAATAAAATCAGTAAATCAAACGGTGCCTTAAATGTTAAAACTGTTTTGGAAAGCTAAAAGTGTCCCCAATCGCCCCATAGGGTTGTCACTTTTGGAATTTTAGCCGTTTAGAGGGTATCCCCTACTCAGGTGAAAAGTGCCCATACCAAAATACCAAAGTATGCTGGTGAATAAAATCAGTAAATCAAACGGTGCCTTAAATGTTAAAACTGTTTTGGAAAGCTAAAAGTGTCCCCAATCGCCCCATAGGGTTGTCACTTTTGGAATTTTAGCCGTTTAGAGGGTATCCCCTACTCAGGTGAAAAGTGCCCATACCAAAATACCAAAGTATGCTGGTGAATAAAATCAGTAAATCAAACGGTGCCTTAAATGTTAAAACTGTTTTGGAAAGCTAAAAGTGTCCCCAATCGCTCCATAGGGTTGTCACTTTTGGAATTTTAGCCGTTTAGAGGGTATCCCCTACTCAGGTGAAAAGTGCCCATACCAAAATACCAAAGTATGCTGGTGAATAAAATCAGTAAATCAAACGGTGCCTTAAATGTTAAAACTGTTTTGGAAAGCTAAAAGTGTCCCCAATCGCCCCATAGGGTTGTCACTTTTGGAATTTTAGCCGTTTAGAGGGTATCCCCTACTCAGGTGAAAAGTGCCCATACCAAAATACCAAAGTATGCTGGTGAATAAAATCAGTAAATCAAACGGTGCCTTAAATGTTAAAACTGTTTTGGAAAGCTAAAAGTGTCCCCAATCGCCCCATAGGGTTGTCACTTTTGGAATTTTAGCCGTTTTTAGGAGGTATCCCCTACTCAGGTGAAAAGTGCCCATACCAAAATACCAAAGTATGATTACTCACTAGTACATTGGTTTGGAAGCTAAAATTGTCCCCAATCGTCCCATAGGGTTGTCACTTTTGGAATTTTAGCCGGTTTAGAGGGGATCCCCTACTCAGGTGAAAGTGGCCCATACCAAATACTCAGGTGAAAAGTGCCCATACCAAAATACCAAAGTATGCTGGTGAATAAAATCAGTAAATCAAACGGTGCCTTAAATGTTAAAACTGTTTTGGAAAGCTAAAAGTGTCCCCAATCGCCCCATAGGGTTGTCACTTTTGGAATTTTAGCCGTTTAGAGGGTATCCCCTACTCAGGTGAAAAGTGCCCATACCAAAATACCAAAGTATGCTGGTGAATAAAATCAGTAAATCAAACGGTGCCTTAAATGTTAAAACTGTTTTGGAAAGCTAAAAGTGTCCCCAATCGCCCCATAGGGTTGTCACTTTTGGAATTTTAGCCGTTTAGAGGGTATCCCCTACTCAGGTGAAAAGTGCCCATACCAAAATACCAAAGTATGCTGGTGAATAAAATCAGTAAATCAAACGGTGCCTTAAATGTTAAAACTGTTTTGGAAAGCTAAAAGTGTCCCCAATCGCCCCATAGGGTTGTCACTTTTGGAATTTTAGCCGTTTAGAGGGTATCCCCTACTCAGGTGAAAAGTGCCCATACCAAAATACCAAAGTATGCTGGTGAATAAAATCAGTAAATCAAACGGTGCCTTAAATGTTAAAACTGTTTTGGAAAGCTAAAAGTGTCCCCAATCGCCCCATAGGGTTGTCACTTTTGGAATTTTAGCCGTTTAGAGGGTATCCCCTACTCAGGTGAAAAGTGCCCATACCAAAATACCAAAGTATGCTGGTGAATAAAATCAGTAAATCAAACGGTGCCTTAAATGTTAAAACTGTTTTGGAAAGCTAAAAGTGTCCCCAATCGCCCCATAGGGTTGTCACTTTTGGAATTTTAGCCGTTTAGAGGGTATCCCCTACTCAGGTGAAAAGTGCCCATACCAAAATACCAAAGTATGCTGGTGAATAAAATCAGTAAATCAAACGGTGCCTTAAATGTTAAAACTGTTTTGGAAAGCTAAAAGTGTCCCCAATCGCCCCATAGGGTTGTCACTTTTGGAATTTTAGCCGTTTAGAGGGTATCCCCTACTCAGGTGAAAAGTGCCCATACCAAAATACCAAAGTATGCTGGTGAATAAAATCAGTAAATCAAACGGTGCCTTAAATGTTAAAACTGTTTTGGAAAGCTAAAAGTGTCCCCAATCGCCCCATAGGGTTGTCACTTTTGGAATTTTAGCCGTTTAGAGGGTATCCCCTACTCAGGTGAAAAGTGCCCATACCAAAATACCAAAGTATGCTGGTGAATAAAATCAGTAAATCAAACGGTGCCTTAAATGTTAAAACTGTTTTGGAAAGCTAAAAGTGTCCCCAATCGCCCCATAGGGTTGTCACTTTTGGAATTTTAGCCGTTTAGAGGGTATCCCCTACTCAGGTGAAAAGTCCCCTTCCC